>VBVR01000157.1:0-70859 GCA_011638315.1 Tetramorium parvispinum | reverse complement strand
ATTTTATTAGCATGCGCGGAGGATAGTAATATTAGCAATGCATTTGAAATTACACGAATTCTCGTTCCAATAATGGTGTATAGTTGAATACGGTGTGCTGAATTGTGTGTGGAAGATAAATTGTTTTCTCTTTTCAATAGATATAGAATAGGTCATTAAACGCAAGTAGAACTTGTCGTGGTCAGGTATAATTATTAACGTTTGTACCTCCGGTTTGTTAATTACAACATGTAATCTCCTTGTTGAAATATAAAATAATGGTTTAGACGTGTTCTTTGACGGGACGTAGTTATATAACCAATCGTGTTCATGCTTGAAACACTGAAATACTCGAACGCGTAACACCGTAGTACATTATGTAATCGTAATTGCTTCCGAATAAGTTATTTTTAATTGCCTTAGTTATTGTTTCAACTCATGTATAATTTGACATATCAATATAACGTAATGCTTACTTTGTCGAAATAAATTAATTCTATTTATTTTTTATAAAAATTTGCGTTCGTTGTATTTATTTCGTTTTATTGTTTCAGTTTTGATAATGGGTCGAAGAAAAACGAATCCGAAAAAGATCTTAGTCCCTCAGAAAATTTGCAAGAATAAAGTAACAGAAAATTCAAAATCTGACGGAAAAGAAGCAATGGAACAAAGTAAAGAAAATCTTCTCATTGTCGTGATCGATGTTTATTCGCGCTTGAAATTGCCACTCGTGCAGCATCCGATGCAGCATCCCTCGTCGGACGACAGCGACGAAGAGGACACTGTTGAGCTCAACTTCTGGCCACGTTTTGTCTTCGTGTCGAACTTATGTCCGATCTGCATAGAACGATCGGAGGAGACCTGCGAATTTTGTGGGATGGTTTCTTACTGCACCATCAAACATATGAAGCAAGACTGGCCGAAGCATCGCGACTTGTGCAAAGTTCTCACCGAAGTCTGCAAGATCGGAGGTGGTTTGTCGTTACTATCGGAACTTAGCGCGGACGATTATCGCATTTATCGTCTGAAATTGATTGAAATCGTGCAGTGCCGCTTGGACAGGCCTCTTCAGCTCTGGGAAAAGGAGATCCTTCTTTATCCCCGCGTTTGTTGCAGTTGTCGTCGCTTCTCGACGGCTTTGAAATCCTGTCAGGCATGTGGAATCGGATTATTCTGCGAGAATCACGACGATGAACACGAAGAATGGTGTCGAGAGTTTCAAGTGTTTCGCAGAGTGTTGTTTATGCAGCATAAAATCGGTCATGTAAATCCCGAAATTCCGGATACCTTTCAGAAAGAACCATTTTATCTGCCAGACAATTTCGATCTGTTAATGGCACAGCTTTATAGTCGCTCGATATATTATTGCAATATGGATTGCTACACGTACTGTAGTCTCTCTCATATATCGACCATTCCATTGACGGCTTTGTATTCCATGCAAATTTCTTGCCTGAATTGGAAGACTATCGATACTTTCGTGATCCATGTGATAGGTGCCGAGTTTCAATTCGAATGTATAAATTTGCATGTGTGGGAAAAATTCTTTCTGCACCTCCTTCCGAATTTAAAGCATCTCAAATTGATGTTCATTGGTCCGGAATTGAGTTTGCCGATAGTGCCGTTAGACCTGTTGACCGCTGTGAAGATCTGTTCGACTTGCAAATCATACGGTCGACGAGTAAACGTTTCATTCCATCCTGAAAAATTCTATCACGATTTCTGTCGTTCCAAACAGTTTGTAGAGCCACATCTCGTATGCCTTTTTAACCCTGGTCTTTATCGGGAAACTGGTTTTGAAGGCAAAGACACGTGGCCGGAAACGATACGAGAATTCTGTAAAACAAAAGTTCCCGTTTGTGTAACGTCTTACACGAAGCAGGAAATTCCTCGAGAGATGATTAGGATAAAATCGATCATTGATGTTGAGACGATTTTGGAGCCACGAAGAAATCCATTCGCTTCGATCAAACCTGACAGAAATTTCGTCAGTGACGATACAGCGCCACTTATATATAAAAATTATTATTTGGCTATTGTTAGAGGAAAATCATAAGCAAATTTGAAAGAGATATTTTTCTTGAAATTATTTTACATTTAATTCCACATGAAATTTTCTTAGAATCTATTTGCTCTTTTATCTAAAATGATATTAATTTCTAATATCATTTTTACTTTATGTGCAAATGTATGTGAAATTCATGAAAAGACTATTACATAATATGACATAATACAATCAAAGTTGACGAGTTGCCAAATTTTATGTACACTGTATATTTTTCGTTATACTGTAGTTTCTATTTCGAATTGGATCAAATTAATATTTAAAATCTATTCAATGATTTATTGTCTCACTTATGTATTATTTATGTATTTATATAATTATAACGACTTAAAATTTACAAACAATATAACGAGGAACTTTATTCCATCCATAATCGTATTATAATTTATGTATTGTATGATTAAGGCATTTTGGTCAGAAATTGTTTTACCAGTTTGTAACAAAATAATTTATAATTTATAATGTAACGCGCTAGTATATACACAAGTTTATATATATATATTTTGTATAAGTAACGTATTAAAGTACTTAAAAAAAAAACTTCCATTTATCTTATATCTCGAAGGATGATTTTCTATACTACAGCAATTTACTTATTTGTACAATTTGTACAATTTTACGTATTTCATAAAATCTTATCGAAAAGTATTAGGATTTTATTCACGATAATAGTGTAATATTATTTCTGTTGAGATATGGCAATGTTTTATATTACGAAGACATGGCTGTTAACATTTGTCTATCATCATTTTGAAATCCTGTAAACTTGTGTTTAATACGCAGATATTGCTGTCCAAGTTTCTTCACGCTTGAAAATAAATTCGTCATCATTGCTGCAATAATCCAAAAAGATCATCGTGTTACTCATGTTCGTATAAAACCCGCAATCTATAATCACGATTATTTGCTGATCTCTAAACAATAAATAAAATTATAGATAATATATCATTAAAATATAGTTACATCTATGAGAAACATAGCTATCAACAATCTAAAGAGTTTACAGTAAAAAGATCGTATATGATATTTGTGATTGTAACTTATTTATATCTAAACTCGCAGATCTGGACCGCAAAAGAAATCTTATTGCATTATATAATAATATATCAGATTTGTACTGTTACTCTTCAATAAAGATACGAGAAAGCGATATCTTTTAAATATTTTCTTGTACTTAAATATTATTTGTTACTTGAAATGAATTCGTCTCGCGGTGCATTATTTGGCTATGAAAAGAAAATATAACGTTTATCACAGTTGTATAAAGATCGTCGTAAACAGAAAAGTTATTATTATCGCAAACGATACCGTGTTTTGTCCGGCTGAATTTATCTTGGAGTTTTGTGATGCCGTAAAAGTATTGACGTCGTAAAAGTAATGATGGTAAGCACTGTCACAATGAGACGGCCAGTCTTTAAGGCATGCCGCATACGCTACGGCGTGAGCAATATAATTTTGTTCAAAGGTACCTCGGAACAAGTGCGAGTAGGATCCTGAAAAAGATATTATTTATACCATCATTTTTTGAAATTATTATTCGCAAGACGAAATAAGTAAAAGTGTAACTTTACACTTCGATTCATTCTCTTAATTCGCAAAGCTAGAGGCATTTAAGATATTGTGACTATAAGAATGAAACTTTTTCTTTCAAGGGAAGCAGAAACAAAAAGTATCTCAGGATATTTCTTCTCGCACATTATAAGTGCTATTTTAATCGAATTAGGAGAGAAAAAGAGAAAATGAGAGAGAGAGTGAGTGGCGGGGAGGAGGGGGAAGCGGAGGAATGACTTTTCTTTCTTTCTTTTTTTCTTTAACAAGCGTGAACATCATATGTTTAGTAGAAATTTATTAGGAAAATTGCGTTACCTAAAGCATAGACCCCGACGTCTTCTCCACCGTGAGACTCGTCCTTGAGGTATTTGCCAGCAAAGTGCCTGTAGAAAGGTTCGTCGCGAGTCGGATCGTCCTCGACTCTTCTCCAGGTCTCGTTGACATTCTTACTGTCGTTTCTTCGATGATAATAGAATCCTGGACCATTAGCGTAGGAGAGGGTTTCATAGGGTATCTTGCCGGACTTGTTGGCGAAACCGAGGATATCGTTGCCTCTCTCGGGATATCCGTTCAGCGTGAACGAATGCGAGTGATCAGCTGTGACGATGATTAACGTTTCCTCCATATTTAATAGCCGTAGAGCCACTTTTATTGCTTCGTCGAGTTCATATAACTCGCGCAGTGCCAGTTTCGCCCAATTGGCGTGATGGGCTATATCGATCTTGCCACTCTCGACCTGAAAGATTGAACAACAGTTGAAAAAAGAAAAGCTGTCAGTTTACTGTTAAAATTTCCAATTTTGAATTATTCTGCGCTTTGAAAACAGAACACGATTGTGGCGCTTTCAAATTATGCGTAGAATTATGCACTCAAATAGCATGACCTCGACATGTATCCGGGAAGATGAAGCCTAAGAACAAATGGCTAAGAACGCATTACACGAAAATGATCATCAACGCGTAATTTGCATAAGTATAGGATTATCCATCAAGATTGATGTGTTGTCTCGATTTCGTTTCATTAATGTCATTTTAATATTTATCAAGTGCATTATCCTATAGTGCTCATAACAAATGACTTACGTTCGGTATAAATATTCAATGCTTGTTTAGCGACGATTTGACTGTTCAACAAGAAATCCATTGAAGATAATCATTTCTTATAGTTTCTTAGTGCTGAATATTATCATGTTTACCAAATTCTTTTATCACGTCACAAACTTGCAATTAAAGTACCAAAAAGGAGCTATTTCAATGTATTTTGTTATACTATGATATGTTGGAGAAGTTTTATCACGATCAAAATTAAATACTTATGTTATTAAAACATTTAAAGTTGCGACTTACAAAGCTATTTAGGTTTATCAAATATTTTTTAATTGTGTTATTCAAACTCAAACAATTGACAAACTGAAGCAATTGATAAACTTTGAAAGGATCATACATAATGTCGAAGAAATTACGGAAAACAATTATCTTTCTTCTTGTGTTCGAAAAAAATTATTATTATTTTTTAACAGTATTACTGACCATCAGCAGAAATCCATTTTTGTTCTTCTTCAGCATTCTTATGGCCTGCATCGTCATATTCGCTAGCGAGGGTGTCTCGGCGGTCTTTACGGCGTGGTAGGGCATGTGACTAGGTGAGAAAACACCAAGAATATGCGATGTGTTACTTATATCAATGGACATGAGGTCTTGCATATTGGTGACGGCCCTTCCTTTGGGATGTTTCGCTTGCCATTCGTTTACTAAGTTTTTACCATCAGATCGAATGCAGGAACCGGTTTCAGTCATGTTCAAGCCCATTTCTTGTGCTCCGCCACCCATGATAACCTTTCAAAAGATATGAATTTAATATTAAATTCAAATTGTAGTAGCGAATTTAGATTTTAGATCATTTCAGTAAAAAAAAAGGATATAATATCGTAGATTTCTGAAAAAATGTTAGCAATTAAGGTTGATAGATGCATTGTATATATTTCCCATTGTGGATATTTATAATCAAGATGATAAATTTCTTCATTTATTTTATACAATTCCTATTTTATGTTAATCTACCAGTTTTTTAATTATGTTGATCTTTACAAACGCAGAGATGATGCATAGATAAATTAATTACCTTAAACTGATTTCCTGGTTCATCCTCAACGAGTTGTCTCGCGATATCCTTAATACAGAATTGCTGATTCTTCGGTATCGCGGAATCGCATTCCCAATCTCGATGATTAATGTGAGCGTAAAGTCCCGCGGGAGTGGCATGGGTAATGCGAGTGGTGGTAACAAATCCTGTTAATTGATCGTGTACGAATTATCTCTAAAATTTTTGTACAGTTTTTCTGAATAGTAATGACAAGGATCACAATTAAAACTTTAGTCATTTTTTTAAATAGATTAGGATTTTAAATAACGTGATATAATATTGTAATAAAACATGCATACTATATTGTTAGATATTTGTATAAAGGTCTGTTCCATTGTATTTTACATATTCTGATTGTACGCTGTGCAATGATTTATTCATGCAACGTAAAAAGACCATTGACGAAGGTTAAGATATAATGGGAAACGAATGCGTCAAATACTAATCGGCGCGAGTCATGTAAAAAGCTTCCATTATTTTGCCAAAGTAGAAATCAGTCATGGTCGACCGATTGTTCGCGACACGGTAGAAGGTCGGTTTATAATCTCCTCTTTTATTGAGTATACTTTCACTATGTGACTTCAACGAGGTCCATTCAGCCAACACTTATGTTAATGAAATAGCTGATCACGCGTGACACGTGTTCTCTACAGAATTGACAGAATTGATACTCATAATCGCTCGTATGTCATGGGTGATTTGAGTGCCGCTTCTAAAAATATTCTTAATAATTCAAACACTGAAAAAAACTCTAGTTTTCTCAATTTAAATTTGATTTGTTTTTCGCGAAAGTGGAATTTCAACTTCTGTTTGCTTGAAAATGAAGAAACAATTAGTGGAAACTGAAAAAAAATTGTATGAAAATAAGGAAATAAATATTAATTTTACTTTTATATTAGAAAGTAATTAACATCAAACATATAAATTATATTTTTTATCATAAGATTAACTCATCTCATTTATTATGAGATTAACACTTTGAATCAGTAGTAATATTTCAATTTGATTTTATCCATTTAATACAAATCGTAATTAAATATGAGATTCGTATTATCAAATGATAACGCGAAATTGCTACGTAAACGCGTTCACATGACGAATCAATTTTATATATTAGCAAGAAAATTTAATTTAATTTAATTAAAAAATTAAAATCATATTTTTAGCAATCCATATATAATGCATGTAATTATGCATATAATATTAAATTTGATCGCGTAAGTTTATTGTATAGTGATGATAAAAAGATAGATTGATAGAGAGATTTATTATCTCAATGTTGCACCGTGTAGAAAAATTCGCTTAGTCAACGGTTTAATCGACCGACAACAATCGATGATGCATGCGACATTTTTTTATTCATTTCTTCTGATCGATTTTTATTTTCCAAGAATGTTTGAGATACTTGAATCTAAAACGGATTGATGTCAAGGTTTGATCCGATTGTATTATTATATGAATGTTATTGATTATGTTCTCTATTGAAATTTGTCGACCGAACAAAGTTTCAAACGGCAGCTCTATTGTCACGGTCGAATTCTTAATTAGCTCAAGATTTTTCTCTCGGTATTATTGCTTATTCTACATTAATGATACTAGATGGAATGAGATAATTTTAAGAAATGTAAAACCAAAATGTATTCAATTTTAAATCTTGTCTAACGTTAAGTATTAGTGTAATAGAGAAAAAAGATATTATAGTTTTCAAAGATCTTACCAGTGTCCATGCCGGATTGCTGTGCCCAGTCGGCTACTGTGGTGACTTTGCTCAATGCATTGATTTTCTTATCGCATTTATTATATTGGGCTCTGGCATCTAATCCAATAAGCCTATATTTGGTTTTCACACCAGAGAATATAGCAGTTGCTGTCCCTGCGGAATCTGGCACTTGCTTATCCACATTGTAAGTCTACAAATACGGTACGATAATTATGAGATATTTACACTTATCGTGTGATGTAATTTCAATAAGCGATAATGCTTTAAGGAAATAATCTTTCGAATATTATCGATGTCAATCAAAATTTTTGAAACGAGATTCTATCGATATATTAATAATATAGTTATTATTACACGTTATCATTTCCGGTAGCATGATAAATATATTAATTGTATCATCTTAATATAGAAGTTTAATGTAAGTCAACGAATTCTCAAGCTCGGCGAGCGATCGACGGGGATTAATTGTAATGCGAGCATCGTGTTTGTCGTATTTTCTCATTGAGGACAGACGCGGCGTCCTTATCAAAGGCGCGGAATTAAGCGGCTTAACGTGAGGGGATTTCCCAATATCGTTGCGTCTCGCGAGATCGCTGTCGAGATTAAAAGCACGATCGATGGAATTTGAATGTCTACCTTGGCGAAGCCGGTATTGGGGAATTTCTCGAACGCGAGTTGGTATTCTTCACCGCTGTGACCATTGAGCTGACCTATATAGATTCGACCGGATGTAATGGTAGACAGGCCCATACCGTCCCCGATGAAGATAATCACGTTTTTGGCTCGATTCTCGTTTTTCTGCTCTGTTAGAATCCTGTGCAGAGTCTCTTGGCCGGACTTCAGCCAGAAGGACATATCTGATAAGAGATTAGAATTTCGCTTCGTTGCCAAGGAATACAATCGATTGAGCGTGATAGGACGGATAGGATGGAATTAAGTTTAAAACAATTGAAGTTTAAATACTTGAAACAATTTTTGAATACTGAAAAGTCTTCCTCTATCTAAAATGTAGTTTTATCTACGATATATGTATATATATATATATATATATATAGACAATTAAAAAACTATAGATAACTAGAAAACGGTATGCTATTTAAAATTTTTAATTTGTTTCTAGTTTTCAGTATTTCCAGCGGTTTTTATGAAATAAAAGTACCTTTATCCAAAACTTGAGATAGGTTTTTATCGTGAAAATGCCTTTCCCAAGTTCCTAGCATTATCTCTTTTCAAAATAAAAGGAGTGGATGGTTTGAAACACCCTTTTATATATATATATATAGATAATTAAATTCGATCAATTAATAATATTCATAACGTTAAGAGACATAGAACTTTAGATATTTGTGTTTATTAATTTTTTAGAATATTGCAGGATAAAATTTGGAAATCAAAATAATGGTGTTATCAATGAACAATTTTGTATTATATACAAAAGCTATCTATTTATACGACATTGATAACTTCCTCTAATATAAGAACAACTTGTTATTTAGTAAAACAATATCGATACGTAAAAACTTCAAGTATACTTCAGTATCAATGAAGAACGAACTTTGCACGACAGTTATTTTATCGATTTTTTATGATAAGATAAAATTTACATAAATTTTATTTGGACGATCAAAGCAATCTGCTTCCTTCCAGAGATCTATCAATGAATGACATCGTATCGTATTTTTCTTAAACTTATTTGTAATATTTATTTAAGAACTTTAGCATTTAATATCAATTATTTGATAGTATAATGATTATAACAGACCTTCATAATCCGTGGATCCTTTACGTAGTGCTTCGGAATCTCGAAGAACCGCCACGATGTAAAGTAGATTAAAGAAGAATAAAATGTAGCGTTTCATTGTAAACGTTTTTTCTCTGCAACATATTAAAAATCATTATTCTTTACAGAAACTATTTACTTTTTCGTATTCTAATGACGAGTAGTTATATTTACTATTTGATGAGTAGTTGTAAAATTCCTGTTAAATTTAATTAACATTTTCCTAAAAATGACGATTTGATTATTTTTATTAATTTTATTGTATATTTGTTTCTCTTAATTATATTGATTATTCAACGTGTATTTTCTGTTTTTCTCTCTATTTTATTTTTATTAATAAAAAAAAGGTCTGGAAGGAAGAAAAAGTTTATTTTGAAATCTTTAAATTTTTTTTAAATTAGAGAATTGGCTTTTATCTTCAAATAGTCGTTGTAACAATAATTAGATTTGTTAAAAGAATTATATTAAAATTTAATATAATTAATAATATAAGAGAGAGAGAGAGAGAGAGAGAGAGGTTTTTATATTTAAAAAGCATTTAAATTTTGATTGATAGTAATGTGCACACTGTCAGTAATATGATCTTTTACTCTACTGATATTATAGTCGGCATAAATCGTAGCTCACCCGACGCGATCAGCTGTTCCTAATTTGACACGCTTTGCATTATGACCATCATATATGACAGAGTGGAACTGTACAAGAGTTATTTATCGAGCTAATAAGATTATATTAAATATATCCTACTTATTTCGAGGAGTTCTAGCTCGATTGGATTTGCAATTTTTCTTGCGTACTTTTCCTACATTTACATAAGCGTTTCCAAGTATTTCAAACAATTTTGTTTATAATTCACCATTTTTAAATGAAACTATTGTATAACTCCGTAGTTTCTTCGCGAAATGTCTTTGTAATTATCTTGTTTGAAAATTGTTTGGTTACGACAGCATGCAATTGAATATAATTACATCATGGTGATGTTATCTTCTAATTACACGCTGACGATACAATTATCTTTACCTTATATGCGACCCTATATGCGACATCTTGAAGAACATAAAGAACAATTTGGAAAAGAGAAACATGAGTTTTCTTAGGTTGTTATTTTATATATTTGGACATTAAATAATACAGGTGTGCGTGTGAGTTAAAATATCATTATTATAAGTTTATTAAGTTAATATGACAATATTCACACACATACCGTGTTTACACTAATATTAAATTGTTATTTATTTATTAGATAACTTCAAGATAATTTTTATTTTTGAGTATTATATTAAATTCTTCATTTTTTTTAAATTTAGAATGTTTAAGAAAGATTTATCTTATTTAAATAAAAAATGTATTTCATTTTTTGCTAATTTGGGAAGATAATTGTAATATTGTTATCTAATCTGTTAAATAGTATGTAATAATTCAGTAAAATCTGGTTATTTCTATTAAATTTATCGCGAGATAGATTAAGTGACAATTTTTCAGAACGTTATTTGAGCGACGATACACATTGATGATATTAACGTATACATACGAACGGGGTCGCTCGCCGACCTAGTTTCTATGTCCGTTGCCTCTTGAGCATCCAAGTTGATTGTTCGGATTTTCTTAAGCACCCCGAGATGCAGCTTTAATCTCGCATGCAAAAAATGACAAACCAAGTTACCACTTACCTAAGGTGTCGCGAAGGAACTTGGGATGGCGTGTCACCACGACGATGTCAATTCGATTGGATCTGTCGATACGTCAATTCAATAATGTCTCGGCAATGCGCGTCTTGAAGCGTGACATCCTCGGGAATGAAGCGTGCGGCACAGCAATCAGCGTCCTTTAAATCGCGTCGCGTAATCACCTCGCCACTTCTCCACTCACTCAATCGGTTACCGATAGCACCGGTGACAAAAGCCCATCCGCGGCCGTCTGACTTCTTTTCGAATCGCGCGATGCGGCCGGAAAGCGCGAGTTTAAACCCGATGTGAGGATACTGGAACGTGCCTACCAATGAGCCAGCTTTGTCACTTTATATAGCGTTTCAAAGGCCGTGGCGGCACGAGGTAGCGGAGCGTGCAAGGGACATTAGCTACGCGGATTCTGCGTGCGAAAAGGGAGAGAGAGAAGAGAGATCCCCCTCGTGTACAATGCTAATTCGACCGTAATTGACTAGCTCCCTGCCATTTTGTCTTATACTCACGTTATAGATTCATTCGTGTGCCCGGAAAGCACGAGGCACTTTACCGCGTGATTCCTTTTTTGTCTCGGTGTTGTTACTCTCTTTTAACTTTTGTCGTCAAAATAAGACGAACGATAACAAAACGATATATTTTCATTATGATTACTCAAAAAGCAAGAGGTCAGTCGGTGACGTTTTAACTAATTGTAATAATTTGTAATAATTTGTAAAAAATTGTAATAATTTGAAATTTCCAAGTTTCTGAACATTCTTCCCAAGAAACGTTGGTTGATACGTAATACCTGAACATTGAATAATACGTTTCACGAAATGCATAACATTGATGTAATCAGTCGCACATTAATGCAAAATACTGACGTAAATCTATTGAATTGTGGCATAAATTATTGTCTCTATTTCTATTTCTAAGCGACTTTTACGAGGCAAAATGTCGTTCATATTATAGCTTAGTATTTGATCTCTAATTTTCTTTCAACACTCGAATTCTTTCTGTGCCTGTTAAAATATGCTATTATTAATACAATATTCATTAGAATTAATTTTTTATTTCAATATTTCCAATATCAATGATTGTTCACGCAATGTTTATTTAACGTAATGAAGAAATCTACATGCTACCGGAAACATTCTTAATTGCGTTTTTTAATTTTTTATTAGGTTTTTATCTTATATGTTGTCATTATTAAAGTACATATAATATCACCCATTTCAATATTTCAAGACATCAGAAGCAGATAAGATAGGCTGTGTCTTTTATACGTTGAATTATTTATTAATTTTTTTAATTTGATACGAAACAGTACAGTTTGAGATCATTTTATCATTTATTAAAGCAAAATGAAATATCAATGCCACTTGTACAAATATTGCGTTGTTTTTAAATCTTGATAATAATATCAATTCGACTTTTGTCTCAATTACTTAATTAATTAAAGATTAAGTAATCTGATGAATTTTTTATTTCAGAAATATTGGTCAGTTTCAGCAAGGACAATACGATTGACAATCTTGTGTTATTCTTTTGGTGAGTACAGATATGCTTCGTGCACATTTTTATATTAATTTGATATATCAATAATGAAGTTAAGCTGCAACACATATTTATTAACTCATTGAGTTAAATCGATTTATAAAAATATTATATAATCTTACCTGTCGCTATATCCGGTATTTGTATTGTTTCACAATCTCTAATGAAACAGTCTTATTCTTTTTTCAAAAATTTATTCCATTCTCATCTCTCTCACAACTGTTATTTATGCAAAATTAAAGAATTTCCTCGTGCGTTTGTCTCGCTCCAACTTTACGAGAAAATAAACATGTGTCTATAAATTCACTGTACAATAATTACTCGATACTGTATACGTATGATGTCAAGTTAATGACTAAAGAAAGAAAAATGTTAACGTATATATTTTTGTGATTGATTTTGATGAGTTTAATGTAATTGAATGAATATGCAGATGCATTTCTTGGTTTGAGATAATTATATTGAAAGCATATTATTATCGAGTAACTGATTGTCGAGAAAAATCTTTTTTCTTAAGCATTTATTGAAAATGTTTAATATTTGATGTATATTTCTCTCATAAAACATACAATGAGACGTTAAAATGTTGACGTTATATAAAAGTTTCATACAGAGAAATGAAAAAGAAAGGAATAGATTAAAAATTGTAAAATTTCGCTTAAGAAACTTGGAAATATGTTAGAATTTCGATTGGGATTCGTTTTCGCGAGACAAGTGTCGACATTGTCAGCAAAGCATATGCTGATTGACACACGTTTTCTACAAATTGTGCAACGATCGGCGAGTTTCCGAGACGACAAAGCCTCGGGTAAACAGGTAGCTGGCGTCTCGTGAAATCGGGTACCGCGCGTCAGATATTATATTTACAATACTTAAGGAACAACGTAGAAATGTAAAATTTCGTTGTCCGATCGCAAACTCATGTCGGATCTTAAACTCCCAGAGGTGTGAATTTAGATTCGTGTATCGCGATTGGTCGCAGCTATCGACACGTGCGACATGTAAGATTTTTGTCTGCAATCCATGCGTGTCCCTCGAGCGTGAATCGTGCGAGCGGAGCACGTGATAACGCGGTGAAGCACGTTTCTGAGATAGTGCCATCGTGATCGATGACTGCTTATCACGATACGAGCGGTATCACGATTTCGACTCATTATTGCAATAAAGTGATAAATAATAGCACACTGCTTATGTTCGCTATCGTAGTGTATTTATAGAACATTAAGAACATTAAAGCGCAAAATTCACTAGATAATTGCTTTTGGAATCATAAACTATCTGATTAATGTAACAAAAACTAACTTTTAATTTAAAAATTATTTTATAATGCAATCTAACTACAACATTTATAATTATATTTAATTATTAACGCGAAGGAACTGTTGAATCAGTTGAAAAGTTTTGATTAATTAAGTTAAATCAATTAAATTAATTGTGAATTTTGAAAATTTCGATTATATATTTATGTAAAAGTTTTGTTTCTAGATTTTTAAGTTATATAAATAATGCTCGAAGATCTTGAATAATATAAGGTCTTTTACAATATTAAGAATTTATTTCATAAAATAATATACAAATTCATTTTTTTCCTTTCTATTTGTTAAAGAATTTGATTCAGAATTTTATTTCTCGATAGACAGGAATTTAAATTCTTTTCCTTCGCTCCTTCTCTATTTCTCTTCTTCCTTGATCATTATACAATCACTATAAGCATATACAGGGTGTCCCAAAAAGATCACATGTCTTTTCACTGACAGATTTTGTGGAAAATTCCAAGTCGAAAACTCTTATGCAAAAATGTCGAGGCTATAATAGTTTTTAAATGGGAAGCATTTAAAGCTTCCCATTTAAAAACTATTATATTGCCTCGACATTTTTGCATAAGAGTTTTCGACTTGGAATTTTCCACAGAATTTGTCATTGTAAGGACATGCGATCTTTCATATAAAGATATCTATCAAGAAACAACTCAGATTGTTTTTCCCTGATATTCACGAAATGTCGGAATCAAATAAAAACTTTAATAATAATACGACTCAAACCTGTTAGCAAAATCTTAATAATTATATACACCATAAACGCTTAAATATTAAATTTAAATCCATTTTATATAAAGATAGAAAGAACAAATATTAATTTATCATGTTGATAAAGTGATGTATGATATATTATCATATTGTTTTATCTAATTCTCATCCCAATCAACATCAAAATATTCTAATAATATTGCAGCAATATTGTAATATTCCAGTTATATTATGAGAAACTTGCTGAAATTCTGGGTTGGCTGGAATGGTTCATAATATCTTATTTAACGAATTTGAGATTGTTTTGTTATCATTAAAG
Source organism: Tetramorium parvispinum (assembly GCA_011638315.1). Lineage (NCBI taxonomy): Eukaryota > Metazoa > Arthropoda > Insecta > Hymenoptera > Formicidae > Tetramorium > Tetramorium parvispinum. The sequence continues at coordinate 56,058 of VBVR01000157.1, read as the reverse complement.
CTCAACTCGGAACAGAAGTTCCTTGTTATTATAGGTGTAAAAAAGCGACAAAATTTAATCAAAAAGATAATGAAGCAGAAAATAAGTGATTACTAAGTGATACTAAAGTAAATCTTCTTTTTATGTTTGCTGCATAAAATTACAGCATTACATTTCTATCGTGCTAATTATAAATAAAGGAAAGAAATATCGTTGCGATTTTATCTTCAAGATAATTAAGATACTTAAATTAGAAATTGCTTATAGGCTAATACCAAAGAAATATTGTTTGAAAAGTTATTAAGCGTTGTTAAAAAATTGTTTTTATGAAACAAAGTAGAGAATTTATATTTAGAGCTTGAAATAACTATTTTATCTATATCTGATAACAAAATTCTATAACGATAGACGATAAGAGAATACCCACTCATAATCAAGAAGGAAATTTATTGCAAGAGCCGATAACGAAGAAACCTATGATTGATACAAGTCGTATGCAGATAATTTTACGAGGAAAACATAATTAAAGGGAAGAAGAAAACTGAATCTTGAGATATACATTGAAATCTTAAAAGATATAGATGATACATTTTTACATTATTACATATAAATCAAATTATTAGAGAACATAGAATGCTATAGATAGAAACTAAGACTAACTTGTCATAATTACATTTGCGTTGCATAATACATATGATTATTTATAATAAAAGTTGTACACAATTAGCTTTTCAGATTCTAGTCATAGAATCTTATACTAGAACCAGAATCTCTGTCTAATAATATAGGTTCCGTGGAATATGTATTATCTGATTTTGCTTTTATTCACTTCATTTATTCGAATATCTCGCGTCAAGTGGAGTAGATTTGCTCCAAATGTGACCGTTATGCAACAGCGTCTTCTCGATATGCTCGACCAACCAACATATACGCCCGCCGTAATAACGGCTGCGAAGTCGTACACCGAGAAATGCACGAGGGGGTCGTTGTCCGTTTACGGGATGGACTGCATAACAGCCGGGTGCGATGCGCTACTCGGCTGCGGCATTATGCAGGAATCTTGGTGACGCGGAGCCGGGATATCCATGATCGTGGCTGGAAATGCGAGGTGCAGGATACTTCGTCTCCGACGTTTGCGACGAGATCTCGTTATCAAATACTCTTCAACGGCGAGCGTACGATAGAATTTTTCGTGTACAGCACCGAGAACCGAGAAAACATTTTGTTTCGTATTTCTAGTATGAAAAAAGAAAACATATTTATCATTTATGGACCAACGAAATTATTTAGTATGTTTTTGTCCGACAACGTATACACTAAATATCATATCAAATTATGTTTGATATGTGAATGAATGATGATGAATTGCATTGGCACAAATTTGTGATCTTGTTTCCATTTCAGTTTTGAATATTGATACAAACTAGTTGAGCAAATTCGAGTTTTCATTTAAAACTTTTTCATTTACGTTGTGAATTTGTAAGAATTTGAAATAATATTTTTATAGTTTAGTCTATCTCAATAATGAAATATTTATCATAAAAATAGAAGGAACGTAATTAAATGGTTGGAATCACAAGGTTTTTAGTTAGAATTTACAAGAAAATATTAAATAGAAAAGTTGTGTACCCGCGTATTTTTACAGTTTTTACTTTATGCACAAATACGATCGTTCTTTGCGAGAAGGAGTACCGCGAAAGTTGTGGAGTCTAAAGTCGTCGTTCGCGATGCAAAATACGTGAAACGCGTGAAAGCGTCGCGGTTCAATTTTCATCGAAAAATAGTCGTTCCGGGCCGCGTGACCGTTCGTTCGGAAGTTCGCATTTCGGTGATGTAGAGCCGGTGCTCCATATGCATTTCGCGGTGTCGACTAGATCTACAGCATGGATCTGCGTAAAACTGCACGCGGCGCAGGCGACCGAGCGTTAATTGCAAAAGCAAACAATTGTTTTGCACGCGGTGAGCCCACCGCGCGGTGGCGGCGGCGTCGTGCCGCGAGCGCGTGGATTTTTTACCATGACGACAACTTAGTTTCGCGCGCTTCGTGCATACGTCATACACACACACACACGCGACACGCACACCGCGTCGCGAAATGCCAACGCAGATCTGCCTGCGTAAAAGGCGAAAAACCACGTCACGAAACTTTCATGTTGAATCGGGAATGTCTATCTCGCTCCGCGCGCGCGCTTTGAATAAGTGCGCGTGCCGACAGGATTCCCGTCGCGTCATAAAGAAGCTAATGAAGCCGCTGTTGAATGTGTATTTACGCGTGAACTAAAGTTCCTTAAATATTTAAATTAGAACACGACGCGTTAAATAGGATTTCTGTTTGTGGATAAATTTGGTTTGCGTGGACTAACTGGAAATATTTAAATCAGATTATACGTGCGATTACAGTGGTTCGGAAATGATTAAAATTGATTGTCGAGAATAAAGTTTCTTGTACTTTAAATGTACCTTAGGAGGGATAGAGAGATCATTTAACGTAAAAAGAAAAACATGAGATAAAAAGCTTATATAGAGCTACGATCTTTATAATTTAATAGATTAAATTAATTCTGAAATATATGATAAAAGAATGTCGCTTTTGTAGTTATTATCGTAATGCAGATTATCGTAATGCTATTCCGCGATTAAGATGATTAAGATAAAGCTACGGATGATTTTCTTTCGTGAACTTCTCGCAACTACGAATCCGTGATAAGGAATATTGTTTCATCCGCGAAGGAAGGGTCCAATAGACGGATACCGAGGGATATATCTTGCGCACGCTGATAAGAAACTTTGAAACTTCTCTCGCCAAAGTCGTCGAAAGATTAGAGTACAACTCAGTTCAAGCCTCTAGCGAGTAGCTTTCATAAATCTTATATTTGAATATTCTTCGTTTAATACATATCTTTGATGAAATGTCGCTTAGGAAAGTGGAGCGTCACAAGTACTCAGGATGAGGCCAGAGAATACCTACAATATTTCTCGCGACTAATTGAAGAAAAAGAATTGAGAAATTGTGTGAAAATTTTATATTCTAAATATCTCAGGGGAGGATTAATACTCGAAATATGCTCAAAGTAAATCGCCACGTAAGAGGTTATTGTTTTTTTAACAGTTTTAAAAGAGTTTTGAAGCATACGTGCGAATCTGTGAGAGCTCGTGTTCCGCTTTGTTACTTAGGAAGTAGAAGGAGGTTACTTTTGCGCAAAGTATAATGTGTATCTCGTGTTACCGGCGTCTTGTTCATAATTAATTCATCTCTCTCTCCCTTCCCTTCTCTCTTTCTCTCTCACAACGATCCGACCTGACGCAGTTATATCCTACGCTGGACTAATATTACGGGTCCTGCGGGACCTCCGGGTTCCTGCTCGCGGAACGAGCGTACGCGAGTACGTGCACGCATACACTCGCGAGGGCAAGTTACAGGCGTACGTACACAGGCTGTGTAATGGGGAATATGCAAACTTGGGACGTGAAGTAAACACGGACCGTAAACTGCCGTGTTAATTTCAAGGCCGGGCTCGGAAAGCTAGAACCGAGACGCTCGCTGTTTTAATTAACCGCAGACCAGGGCCGTCGTCGTGATATCGTGATTAAGAATTATGACGCGTAGTGGGAGCCGCGTGTACGCGCGCGGTTAGCGTTGTTCCCTCCCATCAAATGCTATATGTCTCGCTCCGCGGAATTAGATTGCGACTATATCGATTAAAAGTTACGATGTGTTAGCTCTTTCTTCCATACCATTCCGTGCGCGCTGTAACGATGATGAAACGCAACTGGCGGTTGCGGAAAATTGCAATTTGAGGATATCTTTCGTTTACTGCACGCCAGAGTATGGCGTATAGACACGAAAATGTGAAATTAACTTGGTATATCGCGTCATCATTACGTTGTGTGAGTTTGAGATTCCGGAACAGCTTGCCTTTAATGATATTTGCACGATATATGTATATATATATATAATTACGACAAATAGCAGCCAACAATGCTTGTTGTAGACAAACGAGAAATTTTACAAGCATTTTTAATGGATATTTTTAAATAGATATTCTTTTAAATCGCTGATGTATCAACGTAATATCTTTTCCGTGTTCGCTTTACATCCGTTTTCATTTTTCGCAATCTCAGCATTAATGAACTCTCCTCTTTCTCTCTTTCTCTCTCTCTCTCTCCCCCATAGGAATAAATCATAATTTGCATCCCCCTTACTCACTTGTTTCTGGACTTTGCTTTTCCGCATGATATTATTTATCATTCGTGTATGCGCATTCGAATAAAACAATGAACGGCATCGTTCTCTTTATTGAGATACTATATCTCGGTGATCTTCCGTGCCTGCGACGGTTGCAAGAGCGAGCAGCGTTCATAGTACCTAACAGACTCATTAATGGCGAATCCCGCATTTTATTCAGCGAGTGGATTGTACTCGTAAATCCAGTTTGGACGTAAAATCGAACATCGTATATTCCGGGCAGGACCTGTGTTGCGGTACCACATAAATGCATGCAACCTATCAAACTACAGCCGCGGAATATCTCGGTTTAATTATACCATCTTCGGACGCGTGACGGCTCCATGAACTTCGATCGCAATAGGGATAGTAAAAACGATTTTTACACGCCACGCCGAATATATGCGCGATATATTTCAGGAATCTATAGCTACAGGCAGGAAATAAAAGTAACATAGTATTAAATAATTGAGAAAAATTAATTTTAGGGAAGAAAATTAAATAACATGGGAAATTAAATTTTCTTGCCAATTGATATTCATCTTGAATGTGAAAGCGTTTAAAAATGAATTTTGTTGGGCAATGAGAAGTAATGTAAAATGAAATATAGTTCAAACATTGTTTACATGTAACACACATACATACATTAAAGATTGCACATCTATAACTTTTATGCTTCTCTATAGAATGTTACACACATTGAAGTTTTAAATTATTATTCTGTACTTCATGTTTTTCTATCTTTCTATCTTTTCTACTACCTAACATCATCTGCATACGTTAACGCTCTTTTTATACACGTTTTCCGTCGATATTTTTACCCGTTCTGTCAAAAAATTTGTAGCGAAACGAACTTAGAGTATGAACTAACCGCGTTTTTCACGGAGTATGCTAAAGTTGTTAGATTCCAAATTGACAAAGCTCGCGGACCGATTCGGTTATATTGAGTAATCTAGTTAGTACTGCCATTTAAAATTTTATCTTTCTCCCGACCGAGTTGGCTGGTTGGCGATAATCGATATTAAAAAACGACTAGAAGAAAAAAGCTGGAATTAACGTCGTGGGAATAATCGATCATTTCGCGAAAGGACGAAAGCGGCTATAATAATTATCGTTACTATTAATGGATCGGAATAACTCGAAGCGACGTTGAAGCGACGGAGAAGTCGGGTATTATCGGTTGAATATCGGCAAAGAACATTCTTTCTCGCATTTCCATTTCTCGATTTTTTTTTTCAGTAGTGTTGCGCAAAAAAATGACTCGTTAGAAAAATTTTATGAATTTTTATATAGATCGGATGATTATTGAAGATTTATTTGCGATAAATTAGATCATTTGCTCGTGCAATATTCTAAATTGATATCAAAAGACGCTGTTTCTCTCTTTTCACGCAAGAATTTCTACCGACAAAGAAGACCAAAGACCGCGGAATCTTCTACTTTAATCTAATAACTTTCTCTATACGATGTTGCACAGACGGATATAAAATGTTTTACAAAGATCTGTATTAGTATTTTGAGAGTTGCCAGTGGGGAAGAAAATGGATGAGTTGAAATATTGATCTCGCTCCGATGGCGCGCACAGAAATCGCGAGGAGCTGCGGTACAACCGGAAGAGTGCGATCTGTTATTCTGTCGCGGAAGCACGAGGATCGAGACATAAAGGTCTCTGGCCGTAATTCCGGAAGGACCACGATGTAGCCGCCGAGGGAGGAAGGACGAGAGGTTAAGAGCGGAAAGAGGAGTAATCGAGGTTGATGTAGCGGCGAGGAAGGTCCTTCAGGCTCTCGGTCCACGCGCGACCTGTGTCCTGTAACTTTTGCTTCGTACGGGGTTCAAAGGTCACGTAGTGACCACTTCAAGTATATCCTGAAAGCCGGCTACGGGCGGGAGAGGAAAGGGAGAGGGAGAGGAAGAAAGCGAGAGGGAGAAAATTCACTATCCCGTGAAAAAATAAACTTTTGATCGTGACGCTTTTCTCAGCGTAGGAAAACGTTCGTCAGCAGCGTTCACGAAGAGAAACTTATATATTTTAAGTAGAAAAGCCACTATAAATATTGTGCAAAGTGTCACGCGCGAGAAACGCAGCGGTACATGCCTTTTTTCTGTTCATACCAACATTTATTAAGAGCAATGAGAGGAAATTGCTTCGTTTGTCGGACTTTGCCGAGTGGATTTGTTTCCGGTCAATCTATTGAGACTAATAACGTTAAGGTAATTTCTTACCGATAAACACTTTACATATTGAAATGCTCTTCGCGGTAGCGAAATAGCGTTGGAATATTATTTTAAGAGAGTAATTACGCGCCGCAAATAAATACATGAATTATAAATAGAGTGTGTGCGTACGTGCTATTTGCCGTACAGGGCAATTAATTAATGAGCACGGTTAATACAGTGCATGTGCGAATAAATTCATAGTAATGTAATTTTCGTGAATATAGTCAAAGTATATGACGTGTATCAAAACTTTCGGAAGTCAACAATGAAATCGTAGATTCATTAGAGGAAATTCCAGAGAATACGCGAGCGTACCGCACCATTGGTACTATTTCAAGTACCTCAACCTTTTTTTTTTTCGCGATTCCGACAAGCAACTTTGCGTGTGCTTAAAGCTCTCTCTCTCTCGTCCTTCTGTCTGGAAAAGAAGAAACTAATCTTTCCACGTAAGAGAGAATGAAGAAGAAGGTAGGCTAAAAGGATACAGATACGAGGATGAGCGCGAACTCGTGGGATTACCGGATCCACAAAATTAATCGTCCATAGAATTAAAGGTCCTGCCGAGACGGGATTACCGTAATTGCCCACCGTTCTCGACAATATGCAAATACTCGCGATTGCTCCTCTCTTTCTCTCTCTCTCCTCCTCCGTTCCTTCCTCGTGTAAGCGCTAATTAAGTGCGTGTCTTACAGTCCATCTTCGGCGATGAATAAAGCGCACGCTGAATCAGCGGAACTAACGTCAGATTTGTTTTTGGGTCTGTATGCCGCGTACAAGATTTGCCATGAATTACCATCGACAAATCGCGACAAAATTTCGCACTACGACATCGCGATAGCGGGAATGATGCCGTCCAACATTAGTGTCGCGCAATTGAATCGAGGTTGATTTATGTAGTGCTTGAATTACTCGGAGCTAGATTTACGCTACCATCAAGTTTCGCTAACAGTCTTGATTGACTGACTTTGCTTACCTGTGATACCTCAGGGTTAACTAATTTTGATTTTCCGCGATATCTTGTTGCTTCTCAGTTCTACCTGGATAATATGTACCGGAATAATATAGACCGAGTAATAAAATTAGTATGGTTAATGTAACTCAACCTTTCGTGAGCAGATAATGCCCAGCAAATGAGTGAAGTTTGAAAGTTTCGATAAGCACATTACGTTCTCTCTCTCTCACTCCTCTTCCTTATTTCTTTCTCTATAATCTGTGAATAAATAGAAGATATTTCATCATATTGTTAGACAGGATGATTGTTCAGGTGAATTATGGAAATAGCTAACAGTTGTGACGTGTCCGATGTTTCTCTTGCAGACTTGGACTTTTCGACGATAATTCTCTCGAAAGTAGAACGACATCATTATCTGTCCGTAAATGTGCAACCGCATTTTGATAGCATAGAGCAAGTAGAATCGTTTAGTCATACCGATAACGTGGTCACAGAAAGTAAGGGTTCGTATATTAGTCATACGAAAATGGACCTTAACGGCCGTGGGGGGCAATTCCGCGAAGGACATGTCGGATGTAGTGAATGTCGGGCGAGTAGAGTCGATGGCCTCGGTTGGAAACTCTTATACATCGCGCGCGGATTTACGTGGCGATGTATAGATACTCGGATATCCGGACGACGCCGATCCGGATTGTATTGGCGGCGCGGTGGATACGGAGCCGGTCGTTGCGCGTATCGCGGAAAGTAGACAGCCTCGGCTATCGAGCCGAGTCGCTCGTGCGAAGGCTCGAGGGATGGATTTATCACGAAAACGCTTCGCTCGCAGTAATCATTTTTTTTTTTTTGTTGCCGGCGATGAAACGCGCGGTAGTGACGCGTGTGACAGATTTATTGCGCGCGCGAAAGGCGGGAAGCGCACGTAGCAGTTATTGGCGCGGACTGCGCGTCCACGTGTGCGTATAATAATGGCGAACGTATTTTACAATTTATTCTGTTGTGGGATTTATGGTAATTTATTGGTGGGTTTGGCACGTTATTTATTATTGTTTCACCTATTACGCATCTGTATGAGAAGTGTCGGCAATATTTCGATAGCATATTAACGACGCAATTTTGCGTTTTAAAAATTTGTAGTATAACTGGGTGAAAGAACCGATGAAACTCGCACTTTCCACAGTTTTCGCGATCCGAGGTTGATATAATAATGTAATTTTCATATTTTCCGAGTTAATCGTAAAATATTCCCACAATTTTCCATAATTTTCATAATTTTCATAATTTTAGCCTTTTAACTTTTAATATCCTTTCACTTTTTACATAAAAATTAACAACTATAATTGTAAGGACGATACATTGCAACGGCGGAGTTGAAAGTTGCGACTACCGAATGTTCGCGGAGCTAACTCAGCAAGTTCGAAATTACGATTCAATCTCTCAGTATTATATTCAATCTCTCGTCGATGCAAGACGCATCCCGGAGATTGCGCTCGGAGAAGTCGCAGACGCGAGTACGACCGAGTTCGTCAAGCCAATCCATAATTAACAGCGCATACGGAATTCCGGGGACAATGCGCAGCACTTGACAGGGTCGTGCGGCATAATGTATCCCGGACCTTTGATTCGAGCGACGGAGGAAGATCAAGACGAGAGCCCCAGGAAAGTCAACGCTGACGTTCCCGAGATGCACGCGCGCATTCTATGTAAATAGCAATCCAGTTTGCTCGAGGATCAGCAACCCTCAGATTTGGAAGCTTTGGCCGACGGAGGTTTCCGTCTTTGCACCTTCGTCCTTGATCCTTCCGGCTTAGACTCCCGAGCGTCTGGTACCTTATCTGGTACCCTCTCTCTCTCCTCCCTTGTCCCTCCGGCCCATCCCTTACACGAGGAACACACGGTACTGGTCCGCGTTGTGGAAAAGGTTATCGGTTCCTACCGGTTGTCGAATGTCTTCATCCACTCGGTTCTCGGTCTCCTATTTTTTCAGTTTCCATTTTTCGGCGCGTTTTCTATGCGCTACAAATTCTCAAACTCGGAAGAATGAAAACTGTGGGAAGAAGTAAAATCGTATCGTACAAGTCGAAAGTAAAGATACTTATATATTAAGCTATCTGAGCCAAATTATCACAACGTAACGAAGATATGAAATAAGATATGAAAATTACTTGCTAATTTTTTCCTTTTAAAAGTAATTTTTTGGCTTTACTTTTTAAAACGTTACGAAGTATGTAGAAATACCTCGCAAATCTTTACAAAAATTATGTTTCGTTATATGTATAACAATGAGAAATTTTGCGCGTTTACCACCACTAGTAATATGTAAGATACATTAATTTAATCACTAATGTCTAAATATAGATGTTTTAGTAGATGACTCGAATATAGAATAGTACTTAATTTAAATAAAAAGCAATTGATAATAAGATGTATGATAGTAAGATGTAATCGAGATCGGCCGACTTTGATGTTTCGCCTGAGTGAGTTGCTGAACTTAATCGCTTTCGTAGACATCTCTTCCAAGTTCCGAGAAGTCCTAAGAAAAGATTTGCACTGTCGGGGGGTTGAGCACGGTTGAACGGCGTCTCGTCGGTAGACTTTGCGGCGAAACACTTTCATTAGGATGGAAACTTAATTAGGGTGCCCTCAGGGTCGGAGAACTCTGCAACTTGCTTGCAACGAATCAATTTTGTTACCAAGTTGACTAAAGTGTCAACGACGAGAGAATCGATCAGTTTTACGATGTCGCTCTTTTTCAAAGTTCTATTTATAAAAATAGACTAGTTGTTTATAAGCAAGTTAATATTCTAAGATGGATCGCACCTACACTACTAGCTTAAGAAATTCAGGAATAAAGAAAAAATTTTCTTAGCCAATAAATTTTCTTATCGCGACTATTTAATTAAGAATTTTGTTCTCTGTTTTTACAGTTATACCGTTTTGTAACGTAGTCTAACTGACAAACAAGTTTCTAATTTGTTTCTTAATTATCGAGTAAGCTTGTAGAAGTAACGGACTTGCGTTGCATCCGCGTATTTTCTTTATGAGAACTTATAAAATGAGAATTAGGAGAGTACACGTAATGATGCGCCTTCTGGAAACAGAGGGAACATACCACATCCACTACCACATCCGTATTCCGAATGTGGCTTCGTTTCGCGATATAAAGCTAGAGTGAAACATCAAGTGGCATGTTACGTCAGTGCGTAGCTCTAGGGGAAGAAGGATAAGTCGTGGTCCGCCTTGATTTCCCTGTAGGGCAGTACGGGTAGCGGAAAGCTTTGTCGTTTCCCGTGCATCAACGAGGTCGCTTCTCCTTGTCGGACCTTTTAAATTTGCGCGTGGCGACATCAGTTGGGAGGATGAGTCGCGGGAGAGAACGCGACGTATAAAGTGCCTGGTGGTCGTCAAAAATCCGAGAGATTAAAACCTCGTTGCGAGAACCGCGGACTATCAAAGTGACGTTATAAAGTTTCCACTTTACGGAGATAGCGCGTTTGAATGGCCGTGTCGATAATGCACATTTCTCTTTCGACTGCCGTCTTTTAGTTAGAGAATCGGCATAAACTTGGATTACATCCGCGAGTTAAGAGCGTCCCGAAGTACATGTTTTGAATTCAGAATGTATGCAGAATATATGAGTGGGTAGATACCATCGAGACTCGAGATCTTTCGGTGCCGTAAATCTGTCCGTGGTAACGGTCGCGGAATAATACGGGTTCCACGCGATCTGCTTTCTCCCTTTCTTTCCTTTTCTTCTCTTTCATTAGGGAGAGAAGAGTTACCTCGCTAGAGAGAGAGCATCCGCGTTTGAAAATGCACCGCAGAAAATTGATATATTTTGAAGGCCCGCGGCTCCGCGAGAGAAGATAATTACTAATTTGTCTAATCCATCTTTGCACCAGCTACGTACATCTTGGGCAGTAATGGATTCGAGAGAGGCGCCGCGCTCGGACGGATGATCGATGGGTGGAAAACTTATGAACAATAGAGGTTCAAGGTCGTAAACTTCGTCCGAACGGGCGGAGGGCTATGCGTTAAAGGGCGTAAAAGAATGGGAGAGAGCATGCTAGACAAGATTCGTGATAAATTATGATCAATATATAAATCTGCCAGAGGAAAAAAAAACGTCTAACGATTCTTCTTTATTTAAAACCCGACGGATAAAAATAATCTCTCTGTGGATATAAAGCGCGTTCCTTCTCCCAGCTATTTATTTATAATTCAACGTGTTCACAGCATGCGGTCGCATTTTATAGCATTTTATAACGATACGTACCTCTCATCAATGATCTCGTGTAACTTGACACTAGTTTTTGTTTCATATTTCACTTTTGCATTATAAATTTTTTTACGGTATGATACATTATTGCTATTTTTTTTGCTTATGCTCTTGAATTCACATGAAATAGGCGGACTGTACAAATATAACGAATAATGCTTGATGCACTTTTTATTTAATGCAAAATATCCAACTTTTTAAATGGCAATTTTTCAGCAAGCTCAGTGGTTATAAAGTTCAATTTGTTTCTAGATTTATTTATGTTTGATATGGATATTTTATTTTATATTATTCAACGATACGCGCAAATATTTAGTTTCATCGGCGTTACACGATATAGGAACATATGTAATAGAGAAATGATATCGCGATTAATCGCGAACAGATTTCGCATTGCGGGAGAAATAGCATGAAAAAAAATAGAATGAAATATTGCAGAAATATCGTGTATCGAGTATCTAACACATGAAAGCTTTTAACTCTATCTCCATTCCCGAATCTCCGAATCAAATATATTCGACACGGGGGCAAAGTAGCAAGCTTGTGAAAGCAAGTATCTTAGCGAGAAACATCTTGCCGCTTTACTTTTTGTGAATTTGATATTCTGTGTCATTCCCAACAGGTTCCCACGATATTTCATTTGTCTATATAGAAGATAATATTTAACCATTTTATCGATATAAAATTGAACGAGATAGCGTGCGATTGGAAAATATGATACGCTCGCGTTTAGGTATTCAGTAAGTTTGAAATATCCTCTTCAGTTTTCGACAGTTGTATGAAATTTAAAATGTTTGTTTGAAAGACTTTCTGTGTCTATAATTTTAATGGATAGGGTATAAGATATTTTTAATTATGATTATGTAATTTTTTAATTAATTTTTAACACTATATGATATATCCAACTTTAAAATCGAAAATTCTAATACAAATGCATTAAGAGTATAATACTTTTTGAGTTTTGTATATGTGTAAACGATAAAAATTGGATATTGATATTTATAAATTTATTTTCTTTAAAACTAAAAAAAGTCTGTAAAAAGACTTTTAAATAAAAACTTAAAAATTAATTAGTTATATTCCGCTTAAAAAAATCGTTAATTCTATTTTTGTTTCAAACAAAAAATTAATTATTATTAATTTATTTCTAATAGCTTATATTTCATGTTTTAAAAGTTATAAAATTATGATTCTAAAAATAAAGTAAAGGTAAAATTAACTCGCCACATTTATTGTGATAAATTTCGTTTTCTTCATGTATTAAGTGCAATCTTCAACTTGCATACGAAATCATATAATGCCATTTTGTTCAAAACGTAAAAGTTTACAGAAAGGATAATAATAATGAATATCAATTCACATAAATACTTTTTTAATTGCAAAACAGATAATTTACAGGTAATTTACTTACCGTTCAGATCGAAACAGTCATACTGTCACTTATTCTGATAAGCGCGATCAAAGTAAGCTTGAAGTAACGGAGACCTCTGCTGTGTAGTACAAAATTGTCTGTATTGGGGATAGCGTAATTAAACATTTCCTAGAAACGGTAACATAAAAATATACACAATCTTCGGCGCGTGCGGCGCGCCGGCCTTTTGTTTACGCAAAGTCGTCGCGCTATCATTCACGCCGCGACGGCCGAATAAGCAGGTAGTGGTCTGAATTGCTCCGCGTATCGTCGTATTATTACGATTCAATGGAATTGATAGATTGAACGAACTTACCTGTGAAGTTCGATCCTAATTATACCCATTGTCTCGTCCGGATGGAATAACTATGTAGTTGTTTACATCCTTGCGATTAGCCGAGTGTACAAAATTTGGTTAATAAACTTAAAATACCGAGATGTATTATAAGTTACAAAACAATCACAGATATATCTACGAGACGTATTTATAAAAACATGTAATATAGTAGAACAATACACATTACAAGCGTAAGCTATGCTGAAGGCAATAAGGGAAAAACCTTTGCCAAAGGAGAGTAGATAGAATTATCTAATCTAAAGCATGTTTTTTTTTAATTATATAAATCGTATAAGCCATTAATTTTTTTTTAAACAATCAAATTATAATTGATTATATAAACCACATTGGTATGCGAACTTGATATAAAAAATAAACCACATTGGTATGCGAACTTGATATAAAAAATTAAAGATGTAATAATGCCAAAATACTCTGAAAAGAAGAAAGAGAGACTTTTTCCCTTTTATCCTCTTTTTTTTTTAAAGAAAAAGAAAAATCTTTCAGGCGTTAATCGTACAGAAGATAATTATTACAGATACATTGCGTTGCTAAAATCCTCGAGATCCATAATCGGATTATTATAAAAGTTCGCGAAACATAGGACTCACCGGTCCATCCTGCTGTACGTTTGATAATGGTGTGAGCAGAAAACATATAAGAATTTATGCCACCATCTTCCAAACCCTGCTTTATCCAGCTGCTAACAGATTATGCTGTAACCACTTTAAAAGGTTTAGTAAATGAAATAAACAGAAAATTCACTGAGGCTGGATGCAAGCTTTTGCTTTGACCAAATAAATTTTTATCAATTGGACAAATCAGAGGATTTCATGTTCCGTGAAGCGAGAGAAAATAAAAAAAGACTGAGAACGGGAAGCGCCGAAGTGTTGATTCAATCTGGCACACGAATTATCAACCTATCGCCTAGGGAGATATTCGAGAATCTTAATAGGGAAAGCATTTGAACACGTTGACCTGTAGCAATGCCGAGAAGAAGTACTAGATTTTTTTGGTGAGAATATTAAATAATATTGAGATAACGGTGAGAATATTAATATAAAAGTACATGAGTCGTACGGGTAAATTGAAGATAATTTAGAAATAACTAGGGGCAGATCCCAGACAAAATCACACCGGGGACGGGGCCGTTTAAGAGCTACCACGCTCTTAAGAAAACGTTTGACCATAGGGAGGTTCCCAATAACATTATGGGTAACGAGCGGTACTACTGATCTCATTGTGCTATGGCTTGAGTAAGAAGAAGATTTAGCCAAACTTTGAGCCAAAAAATTTCAGAGTTTGTTCGACTATTGGAGAATAAAGGGAGGCTATATGCTGCTCACAGAAAATTCCACCAGCTTCGATATCCTGTTTTATAGTAGCCTCTGAACTTAATAGTGCTGGTATTGTAAAGATTTTTTATCGGAGAGCGGTGTGAACTTAACTGCTTCACGTCCCGCCTTCTCACATATTTGTGCCGCTTTTAGATTTTGGGAGAAATCCTGGCCAAATAAGAAATCATCTATTGGAGCTGAATCGTCAACATTCCTGCCAATGATGTTCATTGATGGTTTGATAAGAGCTCTTCGAGCCAAAGATAATTGATAATGATAATCAGCTAATAAAAGAATACTATCTGAAAACAGAGTCAAAACCAGCTTAGCGTCCTCACAAGGAGAGTGTAATATTTCGTTTTTGAGTAAGTAAGAGAGGCCCGAACTAAAAACCCTGAGACAAGCTCCGACTTGTATTTGAGACTTCAACTGGTATTCGTCCCGTTTAATAACCGACGAGGTTAGAGCGGATATGAGCTCATTGTTGAGCTTTGGAGGCGCTAAGACCAAGAATTCCTCCTTAACTTCGTATGTAGCGAGGAGTTTGTTACGTACTTCCTCAGGAAGGCCGTTATGAGCCGTAGATTGCATCTGCTGGAGGACCAGTGAGTAGCAAGACGATGTTGCATGCGATGTCTGGATTCCTCCGAATAATTTTCTCACCAGAGCATCCTCGGATGTTTCTTGGTGATCCTGCAGTTCAGGAATATTCATAACAGGAGGCTCAGGCAAAGAGACTCTCTCGATTATCGAAGGTCTGTTTTGTATATCAGAGGTTGATACATTGGCTAAAAGAGAAAAAGATCAAGGGAGGAAACAGATCGGTTATGTCCTCTCTTTGCCAGTAAAAAATCTCGAAAGTACTGGGTCGACAAGAGGACATACCTGGTACAGAGCCGCGGTCAGTTTGTGTGACCGTCTGTTCCCCCGTAAGCTGATCAAATGCGCGAAAAAGGCCGACGCATGCACAACGGCAGAAGCGTTCGTTGGGACTAGCTCTGCTGTCTGAGATGCCTCTGGGAGTGGTGAACGCGAGCCCTCCTGAGACTGTGTCTGAGACGATAGATTATGTTTGTCGAAGCACGACACTAACTTGCGCAGCAAGCTCAACAATTCTGAGAAATTTCCATCGGCGGGCAATCGCTGAGAAGATGAAACCCTCGAAGATCCTCGACGTCGCTCACTAGAGGAACGAGAAACATCTCGTCGCCATCTTTTCCCGCTATCGTGCGAGGATGATCTGTCTCGTATTTTCTTTCCGTAACGGGTATCCCGTGAGGAATATCCGCGGGGACGACTCTTGTCCCTCGAACGTCTCAAGGGCGATCTTTCCTTTCCCTTCTTGTGCTTAGACATAATGCAAGATAGGCAAATTCACTACTGATAACTTAGTACGCAAGGGGAACTGTTGTCAGAACGGCGAACAGAACACAATGAAGAAGAAGGGCGTGCGCCGTGCGCGTCAGTGACGAGCGCAAGATGCGCAAGGAGCATTGGGTACTGCAAGTATCAACTTACTTTTAATATTTGAAATCTGTTGTCGGATTGCGTGCAGGAGCACGACTACATAGTTATTCCATTCGGACGAGACTACGGGCATAATTGAAATTATTTCTTACGAGCGTTAGCTTATACACCTAATTATTTTCTTCGGTTATCGAGAAATACGAGTAACTATATCGTGCATTTACACATGGATGAAAAATATTACTCTCATCTCGTTATGATATTTACGAACGATAATTATTTTTCTAATGATTTATATTAATTATCGCGAAAATCACACGTTACGATTTGAATCTTTCAAAACGCAATTTACCGCTATTTACAGATAATAACTAATGTGAAATAACGATTGTTAAATTGAATAATTTATTGTAATGTATCATCTGTAAGTAATATTAGTAAATTTTGCATATTTCGCAGGTTTTCATATTGCGTATGGTTAACATCGGAAGTGCCGGGAGTGCTGCGTGATCGTCGTATTCTTGATAATTAGTGTGATCGTAATCAGTTTTCGCGAGTGTGTTGTGCAACGAAGGAATCTGAGAGGAGGAGGAGGCCTAGGAGGCATCGGGCGCCGGCGGAGCAACACGTTGTAATTAATTTATTTATATTTAAATATTGTTACATATAATTTTGCATTTATTTCTTTTTACTTGGTTTATTTAAGAGAAGAATTTTATCATGAACTTTATGTAAAATTATATTTTAAAAAAGAAAAAATTTTTTAATGAAGTAAAGATTTAGTTTAATAAAGATTCTTTTAAATTATATATTTTTTTAAAGATTACACATATGGTAATATCTTCTTGAAAAAAAAAAAGGAAAATTAATTTATTTAAATTGAAAAATAATATTAATGTGATATTAATTTTTTAAAATATTAATTATTATAAGCATTGTAGAATAACTTTGAATATATTTGTATTTTACAGATTACCAGTGTACGACATCGTTTAAAACTCCGCTGTTGCTCATCGTATTGGTAAGTCACGAATTAATAATTTAATGTTTGCCGAATTATAAGTGAATTACATGTGCTAAGAAAAGAGAATTGACTTATTAAAATTGAGTGACGAAGAATCTCTGTAAGATAGCAAATTTCTATCGGAAAAAATCTATTTCAAAATCTAAAAATGGTAATTTAATTTAACTAGAAAAATTCGAGTCCGAATTTAGCCAAACTCTGACAGTAACGATATTTGGTAAAAATGGAACAGTCTATAAAAATTATTAAAAAATTACTTTTTCTTGGCCATTCTTATCAAAATAAAATTAAATCATGTTGATAAATTAGTGAAATCGAGACATGTGCGCGTGTTAGGATTTTTTACTACAATTAATTTTCAAAATACACGTTAAGATATTCGCATTGTATGATACTGCGAGATATTCTCATGGTTATAAAAGATATCAATGTCACTTTCGAGAGTATTTTAGAAGTTCTCGAGATACAGCCTAATCGTTTTAGAATTGTTTTTACGTTTTATTAAACAAATGAAATCTTTAGAAAGAAGTAACCCGAGTATGAAAGATAACGGAAAGTCGCTTCGGTAAAGCGCGTGTAACAGATACAAATTATCTCCGTAAAATAAAGGACGTCGGCTTGCGGCGAAGCATATTTTTCGTCTGATAAATTACGGGGGCGTCGCGCGGCGACTATAGAACTTTAACCCGGCGAACGTGATCCCCATTTTTATCGCGAGGCCTGCCACCGTTATTAGGAGCCCCGCGCTATCGCGTGCGCAGTTATTACGCTCATGATTTAGGACGCGGTCGGGCGCGAGTAGGAACAAGCGAAGGAAACGGGCAGTAGAGAACGGGCGCGGGGCCGAACGTCTTGATTCGATAATTGAAAGATCAATCCAAGACGCGCTATGTTCCGGCAGTTGCGAGGGGATGCAGGGCAACGAGACTACGTGAGCGAGGAGGATTTTAATTTCGCTACAGGGTAAGCATTCCCTTTCCGTGCACCACCGCCACCGCTCCCCACCGTGAGCTATTTCATATTCATGGCGCAGGTTGCGCGCTACTCTGTTAATTCCATCGTCGCGACGATACCGTGTCGCGAGGCGCCGCGCCGCGCCGCGTCGTGGAGGGTGCACACGATGCCTCGGAAATATGTGCCACAAATCATAAACCACCTTCGCTCGCGGGAAATTGAATCGAAGGCGCGGAAGCGGCGTAGCGTTCACGGCTTGCTTGAACTACCCGGTCGATCGATAAATCTTCAACGCTGGAAAGAGATACGCTCTTCCGGCGTGGATCGTTATGCGCTTGTCTTTTGTGCGCCTGTGTAAGGTGCATAGTTAGCTTTTGATTTAGAGGTCTTTGATATAAGCTGGATTTTCTCTACGATTTATATTGCACCGAGAATAACGGATGGACATATAAATTTCTGGATGATTATCTGGTTGTTGTGTTATATACCGCTCGATTTTCTTTCACAACATTATGTCTGCTTAAGAAAATTGAAATGTTTGAATCTTTATTCATTTAAACGGGACGTGCCCGCTAAACACGGGTCGGACTGTTAGAATTACTGCAAGAAAACGTCCTCTGTTTGCCTGTCCAGTCTTCTTCGCGACTACTTCGTAAACTTGAAAACTTGAAAACAGAGGCAGCTTGAGTAAGCGAGAAAATGTGCCGCCGACTTAACGCCAAAATGTTTAAGGTTGATTTTCACGCGGATGCACCTTGACACGTCCGTGATTCGCGGCGCTCGTCAGCTACATTTTCCCGACGAATATAAGGTCTCAAGTAAACCGACTCGCTCCCGTTTCACAGAAGTTTCCTCGAGCTCTACAAAACTTTACGCAGCATAATATTTTATTTTAACTCCGCCCGTTTACGTTTCGCAATAACGGCGAACTAAAACTGTCAAATTCAAGGAACTTAAATATGATCATATTTTTGTACTAGGAAATAACTTCTTCAAAAGTAATTAAATCGACGCACTTTTATAATACTGATTCTTTTTTAACTTTGAATTAAAGAGGATTCTTTTTACTTAATCTCTCACCGATTTTTGATTGCGTACGAAAAAATCATTGTTTCAAACCGGTGATTACGTTTCCGGAGAACGCTGCTTATCGCTTTGTAGGTCATGTATTATCGAGGACCGATGCAGCGGGAATAATCGCGATCGATGGTGCACGATGGTGATTCGAAGTATCGGGTATTTCAAGGGAGATCGCTTCGGCGTCGCAGTGTGAAAAATCTACTTGTTCCCGAAGCGTGGATTATTTTAAGCTCCTCGTCGCGTAGTCGCATATATACATATATATATATATATGTGTGTATATATACATGTATGTGTATATACATATATATATACACACGACGGACTCGCTCGGGAATACAAGAAATACGTATTTCCACGTTACCTGCTATTCCTTTTTCTCCATTTTTCAGCAGGATCCATTGGAATATTTCAGAAAAAAATGCTATCGGTGCGTACAGGTCGGTCTCCGCGAGTTCTCGTTGAAAAATCCTAGCCACTCCGATAGTTTCCGATAGTTGCAGATGCATCCGGAAGCTTCGACGTCTCTCGCAAGTCTCCTCGTTGAAATGATAAAGAGTGAATTTAATTGCGCCGATATCACGCAAGGTTTAAGATAGTAAATTTGAATTATTCAAAAATTTATTATAGGATTTAGAGAGAAAAGAATTTATCGCGAGCTGTTACTCGCAGCCGTTTTTTGTATTTTAGCCTGCATTTAAAACTTGTGCATTTAGTCAGTTACTCGCCTTGTCGTTTCAAAGAATATTATCAATGTTACTTAGGAACACCAGGTAACATTGAGCGGTGAGAGCCGCCCCGCCAGATACTCTCTTCCTTGGACGAGACTCTAAACTTCTTTGGACAGAATTCCAAAGGAAAGTCGACTCGAATAGTGAAAGAAAAAGGAGTAAGGAGGCTAGCTTTAAAGGGTAGGACGCTACCGGTTCCGTCGATCTACAAAGTTTTTTCACGGAATTAGTCGGAGCGAATGAATTCAGAGACTGCGTTGCATTTAGGAAAGTTTCCATTTATACGGCGACCCGGCTATTCGCTCGATGTTCTTATCGACATTAGTCCGCGAGCATAGAAGAATATTCCTCGGATAGCAGAAAAGAGAAAAAAGAAGGAAATATCGTGAAAAAGGGAAAGATCATAGGTGAAAGTTCATAGGTGGCTTTATCAAAATTTTAGCGGGGCAAATCAATGCAATTAGATCATCCTTGGAAAAGATGTGATGAATTCAGTACTTGCGATTAAATGGAGCAATTTGTTTCTTTTCCCCCCTGTCGTCGCAATGTAAACGCGTATCTCGATATACCGCTTACTCGCGTCGTTAAGCTTACTTTATGTTAATTACCTCTACAAAACACGCTCAAAAGAGTCCATTGGACATTTCGACATTTGAACGAAACGCCGCGCCGCGGCGCCGCAAGTTTAGGTTGAACGCAATATGATTTCGGGGGCTCGCCTCGACGACCGTGTCCGAGCTTTGTCTACATCGTAAGCTGTATGTACGTGAGGCAAAACTCTGTTTACGGACGTATCAAGGCCTTCGATGGTATCGAACTCAGGGATGATAATCGCTCGAGTTACGAGCCGCGCTTATGAGCGTCAAAATGTCGTGCCACGTGCAAGCTGTTGCAGTCGCGACGCGAAAACCCGACGAGTGATGGATAATGGCGTTATAACGGTCGATACGATCTCGCTCATTTACGGGAGCATTACATTGTCTATTAGAGCCGCGGCAACGACACGGCACTACCGCTAATATCACCGTCAAATGCATTTTTAAATATGTCACGTCGCAGCTACCTACCACCTGTCGCTTCGAATTTATATGGGCGCATCTGCAGTCTGTCTTTTAGCATTTTGTTCCTGATGACGTTATATTTGCGGTAACAATCGCGCATATGTTGATAACTTGCGAGAAGCAAACGATATAAGTATGAACTCTATAATTTAGCGTGCAAAAGAGTTTGGGAAATTTCTAGATATAAATAATTCTAGATACGTAATATAATCGTAATATAATCTCGTTTGGATTAATATGTCGTGTTTCGTACAAAGACTAGTTAAACAATTTTTTTTACAATACAATGGCAAGATTTTTTATTATGAAAGGAATATACTTTTCTCATTTATGAAAAGTAATGGGAGATTCTGTGCTGTCACACAGAAGATTTTGATTTTACCACGGATCATATTATATCGCGCGTAATTCATCCGGGGCTAATGCCCTTATTTCAAAAGCTATTTAACTTAAATTGACCAAAATACATTACTCGCATTTGAGACAGAACAGTGGTACAAGTCATATTTCTCTCATTTTCAGAGACAAAGGGTTTGTGAAAATACTTAACGTGCTATCTGGCTAGTTTATTATAGTATTTTCTTTTATTATGACAAAGAGATGAGAAATATAAAGAGGGAAATCTAACAGAAAACTTTTGTTTTTGCAACGTAAAAAGGATAAAGTAAAACTCAAAGAGATACCAAAATTTTACGTTACAAAATAGCAACAGTGGAAGTAATTGTTATTGACATACGTCGATTATTATTTCGTTTAAAACTCGTGTTTCTCATTCGTGTACAACATTGTGGAGTTTCTTGCGTTCTTGGCGAATTGCGGCCGAAAGCGACGATAAATCTTATTCTTGTAGAATCTACGTTGGTGGTATTATTTAAATGACGTCGTTGCGTAAAGCCCACAACGGTAATTTACGTCGCTGCCATTTCCGTTTCCGCTCTCGGCTCGGTGTTTAGTAGACGGATTGCGCGGATACGCGACTTCACCATCGGTCGTTGCGTAATGTGGCGGATCGTTAATCACGTTAACCCGAGTCGACCATTTTTTTCCCTATTGTCGGCTTATCGTAACGTCGGCTCCCCGACACGAAGTTAGTCTCTGCTTATCCTGCTTGGTGATTCTACAGCTCACGATAGGATAATGCCACAAAATGTGACGAAACATTGAACAATTATTAAATTTTAATTTTATTCATCAGTATCGAAATACATTTTATGATTATAAAGCGGAATGTTCAAATATGTAAAATCATATTTATTATTGTTGTTGAATATTATATTCTTTTTTACTATTAATAGTTTTAAAAAAAAATATGCCAAAAGTTGATTATTAAAGAATTGAATTTTATTTTTCTTATATTTTTTAAATATTTTTATAACAACATTTTTATAATTCTTTAATAACTGGATAATTAATTGAAGAATAATTTTTCTCTGGTAATGTTAAGATTAGTTTTCCTATGTTTTCTTACATAAATCTAAAATGCTACAAGTCACGATAGACTGAAGGCGGTAAAATAATTGTAAATATATAATAAAACTGCGAGAGAATACACAAACATTTGACATACGGACAGGCTTAGAAGGTTACATTCTTTCTTTGATTCTTTCCAAAGTATCTACTTCTTAAATTTATCCCCAGCACAATAACTGACAGTCAACTCAACAATGTCATTCTTTCAACTTTTTACTTTTTCTGCTTTCTTCTTCTTCTCCTTCCCTTTTTTTTATTTGCGGATGTCGCGAGTTTCTTCCTTTTTCGTAACAACGGTTACGTTGCAACGGCAACGGCTCGTTGGACAGGCAACGCGAAAGTTCGTCCTCTCGGCTTCCTTCCTTTGCACTTTGGTCCGGTCCTCCCCTGCATTACCCCATTCGCCCTTGCTACACCGACCACAGTACACCCAGGTCGCGCGTAAATTACGCGACGAGAGAAAGAGAAAAAGAGAAATCGCGAGGGAAGGTGAGGGGAACTGAGCCGGTGACGGCTCGTTAGGCATTTATAAATAAATAATTCAGACGTTCCTAAATAAATGCTCCAGAGCATCGTGTTATCTCCGCTCCGTGGATCCTCATCTGAGACAATGGCAATGAATCCGCGAAAGAACACCGAGATGCACGAGCATTTTTTTTTGCAGTATTTAATGCCGTAAAATTTTAGGATATTATAAAGTATAAAGCATGATATAAAGCGTTTATTTCTTTTAGTGATTCTCATTAATTATTTCTGAGAATTGTCGAGTTAAATAATTCTCAGTCCACTATGTTCATCTTTATTATCCGACTAATTAATACAAAAGATTATTTTTTATTTTTATAAACTGGCACACAACACTTTTATTTTTATTGAATAAGAATATATTTTTATTACATATATATTAAAATAAATAGATTAAAGAGAACAATATCGTGCAGGAAGGGAGATCACTTTGTATGCGGTATCGACGAGAGTCGTC
Organism: Tetramorium parvispinum; assembly: GCA_011638315.1. NCBI lineage: Eukaryota > Metazoa > Arthropoda > Insecta > Hymenoptera > Formicidae > Tetramorium > Tetramorium parvispinum. The sequence goes on along the minus strand of VBVR01000157.1, from coordinate 32,552 downwards.
AGACATTCGCGAATAAATAATTCATTCCTCTCGCTGTGAAAACAAACACTCAAAGGTCCCTCGTTAAGACGACGCTATATAGCGTATAGCACTTAAAGCACCCTTGGCAAATCGACGAGCGGGAATCGCTGGGGTGTGGAGGATACCTCTGCGTACTGGGGACGCGTAACGAATGCAGTTAATTGATTCTCCGCGGAATATCGTGATATAAACGGATGCGAACCGTGGCTATGATCTCGTTTTTCTGGAAACATAATGGCGTAATCTGAATTTTAACGCGATTTTGATTTAAACGACGAGCATGACTCATGAATCAACTGTAACGGGATGAGGATGGATTCCATTTGTCTTATAATTATTTACCTAGCCATTTTCTTAGCCGTGACACACAGACGCAATGCGCAATGGAATTTTGTGTCCGCCGCCGTTTGCACGATACTTTTATTCGACGCGTCGTCTTCTCGAAAGAGATACAATCCACGATATTTTTCTCCATCTCGCGCATTGTACTTTATCCGTCCGCGTCTTGTATAACTTGAGGATATTATCGAGGTTTACGATGAAGAGTAGCGAGTTATACAGTGCAGAATCCTTGCGGAAATTTTCAACAGTGTCCCGCTTGGTATGATGATGTAAAACGCGTACGCGAAAAAAAATCATCTAGTTCGAAGGAGCGACGGTTCTTAGTACGAATTGCTGCGGAGCACTAGCTCGCATACTTTCGTAAATGTTCGGCAATCGAGAAAAATTCAGGATTGATTGTAGAGATCGCATAATATTTAAATTCTTTGAGATTGATTAAGAATGGTCGAATGTAATTATTGATTGAGATAACTAATATCAAAAACAATTTTACTAATACGATTCAATTGATTCATTACAATATTGATCTTTGTAAACTTAAACGTGTTCAAATGAAATTTCCTTCAAATTTCAAAATTTATAATAAGTTTATAATAAATAAAAACAAAATTTAATTATGTTAATTTGTATATTTTGTATAACTGTACAACTTTTATACGAGTCATTAAATTAAAGAAACGCGTCAAAATTATTTTTGAAAGTTTATCGAGGAGTATAATTCTGATTTTTGTCAAAATGAAAAAAAAAATTGATTTGTAATACATTGATTAACGATAGTAATTTGTAATATTTTGTCCTTTCCTACCTATGCTTTTATTATATCTTTTTAATTTCTTAAATATCGATTTTCATAAAAACGATATCAATAAGAATACGAACAACAATCATCTCTTTTAAAGCTGCTAACCGAGAGATACGTGGCGGGAAATGGCTTCGCTTTGTACCAAGTGACATGTACTTCCGGTGAAGCGCGAGAACAACGTCGGCTTTAAAATAAGTGGAATTCTGGGCGTTCGCGTGACGTTTCGCGACGCTACCGACGAAAAATGAAGCTTATTTTTCTATTTGAGATGTAAGAACTAGGCGTCGCGCCTGTCCCTGCACGCGCACGGCGACGCTTTCCCGTGCAGAAATATGTGCGGTCGTGAATCAAAGAATAAAAGCGCGCGTGCATTGTATCTCGATGCAAATAAAAAGATTAAAACACGTTGCAACGAATGCGGGATTATATATTCTTTTATTTCCTGAGATTAATTTTGTAGAAAATAACAAAATTATTACGAACCAGTATAAATTGCGGATATTACAAAATACAAGATATTACCTGTACAGGAGATATTTAATAGTTTTGAAATTTATGAATTTTGATATTATCAAAAAATAAATATGAAAAGTAATGCTGAAACAATTTATTAGAAATTCTTGAAGAAATAAATTAAAAAATAATTAAAGCATCCATGTATCTATGTATAACATATATCGCTATCTACGCAATTGAGCGACGATTAAATAAGCGCGGATCAATTTGATCCTTCATTCTACGCCATCGTGAACATTCGATGCGTCGATGGTGATCGATGAGCGACGTCGGAAGAGCAATGTGGTAGGTTACGAGGCGTATGAAGCTGATAAAGAGCAAGTTGACTATCTACGCGTTCCCTGCAAATTCTGTATCCACCAGGTCAGGACTCTGGTGTGTTCGCGTCTCGCCAGGAATAGTAGCAGTGACGAAAGGAGTATATCAATCTTTCGATATGCCTGAGAAAGTCACGTAGTCGAAGTTATTCACTTTATTTTTCTGCTCACACTTCTTCCCGTCGCCAATCTCTTTCTCTCGCTCTCTCGCTCTCTTTCTCCGCTTTCCTCTCATCTTCTCCTCGTCTCCAGCCGGCTTTTTCTTACCAGCTTCGCTTCAATTTTGTGTTACACACACCGATAAGTTCTTTCTAGCAGTCATGTTGCAGTTGTAACACACGTCCCGATCGCGTTATTTCCCACGTGTTCTATCCCTTTGGCGATTTTTCGCAAACTACGCTGCAGGAGAAGTCTTATTAATGATAGAAGGGCTACTTCAGAGAAGAAGGGCTAGACAAAAATTCTAACACTAAAATAATATCACATGTATTTTAGAGTTTTTAAACGAACAACGACTAACGGTGCGCGAAGCTGCAGTAGAAAAAGACAGACGCGCGCAGTGGTAGAGGTAGGTTTATGCACTGACGCGCTATTATTTCTTTCGTGCAATAATGAACACGGAAAGTAGGGCTCGTTAATCACGTTCTATTATTCACCACTTTAGCTGCGAACTTTTTCTTGTAATTGTTGCAATTTTTACTCTGCTGCTCCACGCTATTTTGTCCAACAGCGACGTATTCGGTGATCGATAAAATTGCTTTATTTTCACATTTTGATGAAACGTGACTGAGAAGGCAATGCAAAAAAATTGAAAACAGTTATTTTTGGACCAAATGAGATATATTCTTTTAATTTAATAACCAGACGGGTACAATTTGATATAATATTCGCGTGATAGCTATGAAATGAGAATGCGAAAAGATGAAATTGAATCAGCCGGTTTAATTGACGAACATTGCAAATGAAAGCACGGCGAAAATTCCATCGACGCAGGAATTTTTATTTTTCGTATCTACATACGCGATTTGCATCGCATTGGCCTCATCAAGCGTAGTTTTGGATTTAATCTCGCCTGCAACTCGCATGGAGACGTGTGTATTTCGTTAAATTGATTCATTACATTCTGTGTACTTAATGTAATTTTACATTGTTTCGCCTATCTGAATTATAATAATTAGTCGCAAATTTGCATTATCGCTTGTTTTTCTCCTTAATCACGGCAAATTTCCTCTGTCTGCAGATACGTTGTAATCACGATCCTTAATTATCTTGTTATTAGTTGGATTTTGCAATTGCATTTCGTCATTATTGATCAATTTCATGCGCATTATTTGCGTTTCTTCGTCTACAATGCTATCATTATCGTTTGTTCAATCAACAGATAACCCATCGAATATGACTTTATGCCGGGGTTATGGACTAATCCACAAATAGAAAAAAAAAACAATATCGCTCGATTTGATCGGCACTCGGGTAAGATCAAATCCGATGTAATCGGAGAAACGGGAATTACAACGTTATTGCGCGATCGTCGAATTTCGACTAGCCTGTGTAATACGACAACGCTGCCTGTCGGCGAGCAAACTTCTGGCATTGGGGTCGTGTAACCGGTTGTTTGAACATCGTAACGGTGATATTTCTGCGCGCACGCGAATATAACATAGAGATTATAGACGACGTTATTACGCGCGTGCCGCGCGTTATCGCGCGACCCGCGTAATCCCGCCATTGCAATTGTTTTTAACGGCTTTAATCAGCGTCGAATATATTCCATCCCCGCGTTAAATTACGCGCGTTGCGCGAGAGGCCAATGCGAGGGTATTTATTAAATCCTGCAACAGCGAAATCAAAACTGCAAATTGCTGCGAACCGCAAACGGACAGTCAAATCTAGTATGATGCAAATGTAAAAAAATTATCTTTTCTTTAACTAAAAATTTTTTGCAAGCTCCTGGGTATTATTGTGCTCTCAAGAATGGGAAAATAGTAATTCGATATGTCGGTAAATCTTTAAGATGATTATTTTCACAAATTGTACACTTTTGTTATTTGCCACATGTATGATACAGAAATTTATTTTCCATTTTAATTCTATTTGTTCTGGTACGCTGTGACGTACTTTTTGTGACTTTGTTAAGACAAAAAGTCGGATACGGCCGAAATTCTGTAAAATATTACAGCGAACGCGTAAACGTATTTTACGGATATGAAGCATAGTTAATCGCATCGACGCTGCTGGTCGCTAAATGTTCAAATTATAGCAATATTTACTGACTGGAAAAATTTTCGGTCTGCGCATTTATGCAGGCAGCGAGGCTTAATCAAATTCCGCGCTTCAATCAATTTTTGCGCTCGGTATTGTGCGTGACGGTCTTTATTTTTTATTGCACAGTTTTAGGTATATGAAACATATATTCCTTTTTATTTTATTTCGCACATACGATATATAATAAAACATATTTATTTCTACACTGGATTACGATACGTGATCGTGTATTCGTTACAGCGGCATTACAACGAAATTAATGTTTACTCGGGAAAATTCGTTACCATGATAAAAAGTCGCCTGCTCTGCGAGCCGATTTGCCGTATCATGGATACAGGCGTTTATCTTGATAATAAGACCTAAGGGGGTACCACGCGCGGAAAAGCTGGCACGTATCCAATATTCTCCGGGACAAATAATCCCAGGTGTTTGCCAACATCGTTTAATCTCGCGTGACGCTATCAAATACATCCGACAAATCCCCCATACCGCGGCGTTAATTCGTTGTTAAATGACACGGCCGCGGGACCCGCCGCGGAAAAGTGCAATTGCATCACCCCTGTGAAATCAGGAGATTTGCATGTTGCGCTATCGCTATTACTCGCTCTCTGCCATCGTCGAATATTTCGTATTTCGTGTAGACCGCGTCACTAAAATTATACGATAAGCGAACGGGGAATAAAAGCCATGGCAGCGCTAATAGACATGTAGACAAGTAGTAATTTGACGTAATAGAAATGTCAAGTTTCAAACATGTATTCAGATTGACACGACTAAAGTGTAACGTATTTTTTGTGAAATCAAATTTTTTTTTAGTCCATAAATGAAACATTCATAATTTCAATGAAATTATTACTCTAATTTTATTTAACGATAATAACTGCAATTCACTTAACTGTATTATACAATAATTTCACTTAACTATAGTGACTTTATTTATGTATAGTAATAAAAAATATTCCTTCAAATGTTTGATAATTTAACGTGAGCTTAATATCATGTTAATTATTTTTGCATTCTTGCATCTCCGATAATATGCTACATTCTATTTAACAGTTACACAGTGAGCAAATATTTCATTTTCACACTTCGGGATGTCGGCTTTACATAAATTATATCTTTCGTAATAATATGGTATATATTCATGTATGAGTTTCGGTGAGTTCGGTTGTTGACTTACAAGGTTAGGAAAGTCGAGGTTTACCGATTTGACTTAGGAACGTCGAGGAGACTAGAACACGGACAACACTTGATGCATCGAGGTAACCAGTCTGATTAATTTTCACGCCCGATCGATTGCTTTCTGCGCGCCACGTTGATATTGTCAAATTGAATCAATATTACGAAATATTAAGAAATCATAACGTATAATAATATCGCGTAGTATGTTGACAATGAAACTATCACGATTAAACTCGCGGATGTGAGTTATAGAAATCGTTACGATTTTATACATTGTTTTATAACATTGCTTCATATTATTGCTTTCACGTTGCGATTATATGCGGATTGTTTTTTGAATTATTAACCCGAGGAGACTATACAATTTTTGTTTCATCGTAAACTTTCTTCCGCTTTGGGACATGAACGTCGTGTGTCACGAGTATGTGTTGCGTGTGCGTGCGTGTGTGTGTGTATACTGTGACTAGTGAAACTGGCTTCACGGGGGAATATGTTCCGGAAATGCAACTGCAACACACAAAAATGTGAGTCTTAATTTTAATGTTTATGAAGTGAAGTTTGCAAAGTCAAGAAATACCAGTTGTTTCATTAATCTTTAATCTTGCAATGCATGTATAAGCTTAATAATAAATTTAAATTTATTAATTATAGAAGATCTTATTTTTCAATATAAGATTTTTTTTAACATATATTTTAAGTTAGTATAATTGTAGAATAACTGCATTGTTGTCTAGCGACAATTATATTCGAATACTCCATTTGTAACTGAAATAGCGCGGATCGTAAATTGTTTAACGTTCCGGCATTGTTATTTATTACGTGGTTTACAGAAGCGCGGCAAAACATGGGCTGACCGTGCAGCCGCGAGAAAATGCATTGCGAAACAACCCTAATCGCGTCAACGTGAACAACACGTGGAATTTCCGCTGCTATACCATCGTGCTGTCAGTCGATTAAATTAATACTGACGCGCGAAACGAACCTTAATAGCATCACACGTCGAGACGCGCGAATTATCTCCGGTTCGTGCTTTGTCGATGTTTGGCAGTTTTTTCGCGGAAAGAGATACGATATTGTGGCAAGGCATTATACGAATTCCGCGCCAGAGGTACTTCATTTCCCATGTACACGAGTGAATAAGAATTACCTCTGGCATCTGTTAATTTATCGCGAGAGAAATTATTCGCGAGAGGATTTGTGAGACATTTTATATAGTTCTTGATGCATTGTTTGTCCTTTGAATTGCTCTGTGATAAAATTTAATTTAATCTTCCGTGAATATCTTTTTTTTTCCATGATTGGTTCTCTTTCAGTGGGAACCATTTCAAGATTATTTACCTACAGAATAAAGAATAAAGATTATCTTGGATGAAGCACATGATGTGCTCTGTCCAAAGAAACGGTTGTTCGATGGAGATCGTGATCATTAATCTACCACTGTCGCAAACGTGCGTTACACGCCGTAATGTATGACATAAAATCGACGCTCGATACACAAAACCGCGTGCATATCTTCACGGCCAATTTCACTTGTTGTTATTCGGTCGTACTTGTTACGTCTCATTAATCGTCACATTTATCTTTCTTACTTGCTTCCCGGATTCGTGCAATATGCATTTCACGAACGTAATACATTGCGATCGTTATTTGTTAGTTATTTCTTATTTTGATATCGAAATGCAGCAATTGTTACGTGAATTACAAAAAAAATCCGTAAAGTATTTAATCAAAGTCTTATTTTCTTATAGATTAATATTAATCTTCTATATAATTTCTAATTGTGCTATGATTATCAAGCATAATTCAAATCGAACTTCATTCAGGTGAGTTCGTTTGATTATGTAATCTTATATTGGATATTTGGATGGTATTTATCAGTATTGCTTAGTATCGCGACGTAGCAAAAAATCAATACATAAATACCAAATTTGATGAATAGATTTTACACGGCTCGATAGATTTGCCACAAGACGTATTTTTTACGTGCAAAATTTCTAACTGGCCCGACCGAAACGTGCGCGAAACGTTTATTCGGTTATGCAAATCTCAGTTTGCCCTTAAAATTCCAAGTTTCATTCGTACGGTGAACAGAGGCCTTTTTACCCAGTCGCTCGGCGAGTTTAAGATACAGACTTTTTCGTGCCTTTACTCAACTGACAAGTTTGCCGCAGTTTGCGCATTCTGCCGTATCGTTAAAGTTTGTGATTCTCTGTTATTCTTCCGTTTCCACCCTCTTATTTCCGCACGTCGTTGCCGTCGGACATGGCACGATGATATTTAAAATTTATACCATTTTCACGTCTGCAACGACTTGTCAAACACTATCGCATTATTTCCTGTTATGATACGATCAACGTTCTAGTTGAATAAGAAATATCTTGAAACTCGTTTTACGGCTGATTTTATATTCGAGGTTTTTTATTTCGTATTAAATTTTATCTGCTATAATGGAAAGACATTTCTATTATTTTAGTTCATATTTAATTATTATTTAAAATATATGCATTATATATATATATATAGATATTATCGAATATTTAATAAATCAATGATATTTTTTTCTTAGGACTAACTATTACATTTTTAAAAATGAAATAATTTGCTGAATGACATTTGTCTGTAAAATCTTTTGATAAAATATACGAGAAAAGTATTGAGAAGTTTAGCTATTTACAAATGGCAACAACAATTTAAAATGGTTATGTTCTGAGACATATGCGAATTTCTTCATGCCATATTTTTAATATCATCATTGATAATCCTTTTCGATATTTTATGGTATAAACAATAAAAATTTGTCTTGGGCAGTAATTGGTATTGCTGGTATTATAGTTGGATTTTTTCCGCGAGAGAATTTTTTTTACATCAAAACATGGTATGTACAAAATTCTGCGTAAAAAAATACAGAACGTGCAGAAAAATAGAAACAGAATATTTTTGTCATGCGTATTGAATGTCACGGATCGAATCTCTTTAGTCGCATATCTTTTGATAAAATTTAGAGGGATTACACAGAATGCAAAAAGGCTTTCTATCATTGCAAAATAAAGCAAGCTAAGAATTAACCAGAGATTGTATTTTTACTTTGAATCTTTAATATCGAAACACAATTTTGACAAAGTCTTAATTGGCACCATTAAATATTTGTTAATGTTTTGACATTGAGAAACAACTGGCATTTTTCTTCGTACTCATTGTTGAAATGATACCCAGTGGATCTATAATATTTCCTATGTACGTATATATAAGGGAGAGGTATTTATCGTTTGCATTGCATTCGTGTGCAGGATACGAGCGTCGTCGTTCTTCGCACCGCGCACGTAAATGTCTTGTATGTGTATGTATATGCGCGCGCGGAAATGTATGCAAATGTACATCCTTTCGCGGATACCATGCGCAAAAATAATGTGCATACACCAAGGAGCGCTTGCGCCAGCCCGCATTATGCCGAATCCACTTCCGTTTTCTTCCCGTAATCTTGGTTGCGCGCATACGTTATGCCCCGGTCACGTTCACTGTTTTTACGATCGCTCGAAGCGGCATTTTGCGTTTTGCCCAAGTAGCGTATTTCGGTTTCTTGCAACAAAAAGCAATGGCAATAAGTACGCATATGCAGGCGGCATATGGTACAAATACATACGACAACAACCGTGATAAGTTGAGACAATTTATTTACCGTAATTTAAGGCCATTTGAATCGTTGAATAACTCTGAAGAAATTTAATCCGATTCCCATGATCATAAGTTCAGATTTTGTTTTTACTCTTGTATTTAACAAATAATTAATTTTCGTAGCATTTTGAATCTAAAAAATTGCCTTTATAAGGATAATTTTACATTTTCATTATTTTGGACTTTACGAGACTTGTCAAAAAACCATATAAATATCTTCATTTCTTTGATTTATCATTAATAACAGATTAATGTATTGCTCCAAATTAAGTCAATCTTTTTTTCTCACATGTTGATGCGTCGCTTTCTCATTTGAATGACAATACTATGTTGTTATCAAATCATCGTCTCGATGAAAATTGTGAAGTATAATGTGAAACATTGAAGAGAAATCCAGTCATATTGTAAAAGAACCTCTTTTAACTTAATGTCACGGGATTTGAAGACCGCAGTCAAGTTTGGTAATACCATCACGTACACATGTTCACATGTGGATTCTAGTTTATCGGTTTCGGTCTTGTTTAATAGCAGTTTCCGAGTAGTTATCTTGTAGAAATTTTATTTTATGTTAAGATTGGCATTTAAACAAAATGAAATTATTCTGTGTAATAATAATAATTAGCGTTTAAATTTTTATAAAGTATTTATGTAATTATTTTTTTATGTATTTTTTGACATTTTCAAGACGAGTTTCTGTACTGCAAACTAGAGCATAAAAGCAAAAGATTAGGACTGAGAATTTATATTTTGTATAACCATGTTGAAAAGTAAAAAATAGAGTTACGTTTTTAATCACGAGTTATAATGCGAATTTGAGCAAAGTTTTGGATGAGGAACAAAGAAATATAAGATTGATACGTTTATGATATTCGAGGTCGTGTTTAATTCGTCCAATTTATTTAGTACGCTATATCGCAGTAATCTCCCTAAGAATATAAGGATCACAAATCAATCAGTAAATCACAGCTATTTCGACGTGACATAAATCTAGGTGAATCTATACAGACAATAATCCGTAATTTACTGGAGAAACTTATGGATGTAAATCGTATAAACGTCGACAAATAACACATGTCACAATAAACACAGTAATAGGTGGATGTGCCGAGGAGAAACTAGGAAAGGAAGTGTCATTCCTCTCGATAATCGATAAGATAATCGATAAGCTGTATGTACGTCGTAATAACTTCGTCGTTCGATTCGCCGGCTTAGCAAAAACGTATGGTCTAACCTATAAAATATATCCAATGATATATATATATATATATATAATATATTTATATATGTACGCGTGAAACACTCCGACAACTTACAGTGGCAATTATTGCAATATATAATAATATATATATGTATATCTATATTTTTATATTTATATATATAATCTTTGAATCTCTCTTTTTTTCTTTCTCAATATATTTATCTTACAATTAATATTACTTACATAAACGTACATAAACGTCCACGCGATTCTGTGCATTGCACTTTAAAGCTCCAACCGCCTCGCAGGCACGTCGGCGTTGCGTATATACGCAATGCCGCACGCATAGTGCCCGTGTGTTTGCACACGCGGTCGGATTTTCTCTCTCCCCTGGGGGTCCTTACATTATCTATACTTACATTGCACGAAGAGTATTTACCGTTCTCGCCTTCCACTCTCACGCCATGGTGTATGGTCAATTATGCTAATCGCTGACTGCACTTAATCGAAATAATTAATTGAGTACTCCGCATCGCGAGATCGCTTCTTTTATGTATATACGTACGTATATGCGAGATGTCCCGTTGCAATCTTTTGCTTCTTCTTTGTCGTCTTCTTCTTCTTCTAATAGAGAGTATATTTTGCATTATAATATAAATTTCGATTTATTCATTTATGTTATTCTTTAATAGGAAATTAAAATTTTTCGCAGTATCTTTTAATTTTCAGTATTAAATGTTCAGTACTCTATATAATTAACATTAGATTAATATTAATTAGAATCAATTATGAATATCAATTCTATTGAATATTAATAATTAGTAATTAAGTCTCAAATTAAAAGAGAACTTAATTCTATTCAACTAAAATCGATTTCTGATATAAAACGAAGCCTTTAGTGAATTTTTACTGAGAAGGGACATACTCTAAATTTATGATAATTTGAAGATTTGATAGATTGCGATAGAAGAGTGACGGGACATCTTGTACAAGTACATGTGAGTTCCTTAAGAAATATTACTTTAATCTTTCATCGTGATCACGTTTACCGCTACAGTGTCCTTAGCATAATTTTTATTTGAGTTACCACAAATCGCAATAGTGCATCCGTGAGCTCGAAAATACGAATTGCAACGAGCGGAAAGTGGATCCGTTCGCGTTGGATTCTGTTTGCTAACACGAAGTTCTATTGCTCGTCATAATTTTGACACAGATTTGACACGGTCCTCCCACTTTTCTCATGGATTCTTCGATAATTCTACATGGTCGACCGAAACCGTTCGATCGATTTGAACTTACCACGGAACAAATTAGTGCAAATTGATGTAATTTCGGACTATCCGGAAGAAAGTAGATAGAGACGTTAATTCATTTTATTAGGAAAGTCGCCCAGCTCCCTCGGAAAACTGACAATTCTTAATGCAATGGAGGATAATTGGGGATCTCGAGTGCTCAGGAAAGTTTAATCCAACTCGAACGTAATCCCGTGAACCTTCCTTCAGGTGCTGGCGAACCTCCACGATCCACGATTACATCGAAGGAATATCTTTTGAATACGCTACACGTACTAACAAGATTCGATCGTGGCTCGCGAAGGCGCTTTTCCATAATTACAGGGGGATTAACACTTGTATTAATTAAATTAATACTTTATCGATTTACATGTTAAACTTCGTATCGCTAGAAAGGGGACCCTTTATTACCTATCTAACGCTCTCGTAGACCGGCAGCGTACATTTTGTGTGTACTATGTATACATGTGTGGATGACCGTATGCACGTGATTATCGCCACATTATGCGTGGCATCCGCAGGGTGTTTGGATGAAAATTTCACCGTTTGATCTACGGACGCGTTCGCCAATTCGCCTAATCAATCGTGATTGGAATTATACGAGAATATAACGTGAAGCTGCAAAAGTGACGTACGTTTTTCATGACTTTTTGAAGTTGCAGTTTCTTTTCCACCGCTGTGCGAAATTTGTGTGGGACGAGTAACGAAAGGAATCGGCAAAACGTGCGAAGTAGAGAACGCGTTTCGAGTACGATAGCTTTTCGCGGGCTCTCGGTGCTCGTCGTTCCATAAAATCGAAATATCGATCGTGCCCGTACAAAGAGATCCCGCTTTGCTCTTCGATCCACGATTTTATCGGATTCGCTGACACACTTGGAGTTCGGCGAACAGAAGGAATGTTTACGACTGCGTTAACCCGAACGACGTGTGCGGGAATATGTAAATTCACGCGTCTTCGGGATAAAAAATAGCTTTGAATTTATTCTCTTGTTCCTCTCAAAGATTGATTTTAACATACGTAACTTTTGGATTCATCGAAGGACCTTCAGGGATTCATTGTAGTAATTTTTTTTCTTTTGGCAGTATGTAATATGTTTCTAGAAATACGTAAATTGATTTTGATAAGATAACTTTTAACACGAACCTGTTAAAGTCGTCATTTTAAGAATCTTATAAAATACTATTTTGATATATCGAATAACTATCGTGGCAGTGTCTACTTGGATGGCTAAAGTTTCACTCTTCCTGATGAGGATTGTAATAAAGATTATTTTAGCTATGCGCATTTCTCCTTTATTTTTTAAATCGAAAAACAGAAAATATCGAAGAATTTAAAAGAGTTAGAATATATTGAAATACCAAATCTCTCCCGCGTTTGAGATATGAATTTTGCATGAGTCATATTTAATTAATGACAAACAAGGAAAATGGAAATGGATCGTAAATATTTCAGGATGGATTGTTTTGAGCTTTGCTTACATCCGTAAAAATAAGATTCAACAATGCATGGAGAGAGATAAAGTTTCCTTGAGAAATCCGGTAAAGGATTTCACGACGAGACGCAAATTTGCGGGATCCAAGCGGGATCTCGAGAACATTCTCCAGTTGAAATCTTGCACGTCTCCAAATTTTGGTATTCGACAGACTGTAAAATTGAAATATCGACTTGTACTATCAAAATATTCTATTGCTACAGATAAATATTTCAGTTCCTTATTCTTGATTGATATTAGAGTTTTCCTTTTGTGTGAGCATAAAGTTTTAAAAAAATTAATTTATATTAAATGCTTTTTTTTTCTCCAATTAGCATCAGATTTATGCTATATGAATTCATATAATTCTTTTTAAGAAATCAGTATCATTTTTCATATCAAAAGATATATTTGGTTCTCGTACGCGAATAATAAACTCGATCGGAAAACTTCGGTTTTTCATCTTGCGAAGAAATACAGAAATTTTGTAAAATTGCACGGAAATTTTGAAGAGAGTAGTTTCCGTCGTCGAAACGGGAATCGTTTACCGCGTCTAAGTTTCCGCTAGGAATCCATTTAAGTCTTTCTAGAGAACGCGAAGGATCTAACCAGCACCAAAGAAGATCCTCGAACCTGCCTCCGGCTTTCGCGACTCGACGGTCCGTAAAATTGGGATATCGATCGATAGAGACTGCGGCGAAGAAAATTCCCACTGTCGATTTAGGTATTCACCTGGGACCAGCTGCGTTTCGCGACATCAATAATGTTAAGCAAACATAGGAACTTTCGGCAATGGGGACATAACGCTTGCGATATTATTGAAACGATGTCATATAATTCTCTGACGTGATTCGTATATCATTCTGAAAATATTACGTTTGAATTATTTGTGTTTGCCAAGTAAGAATTATATAATATGCACTTGCACATGGTCACATATAGGTCCGCATTTGAAAATAGAACAAGATTAATATTTTGTAGAGAAGGAAATATTTCAATTAAATTATCTAATTAGGAAAATGAATCACGCGCGATGATAATAACACTTAATATTCGCTCTGATATGTTTAAATCGCGCGAAATGCATGATTACGTAAATTGCTCAACTGGAGAAATTAATTGTGCTGATGTTGAATTGGCAGTGAATTTTCTCTATAATGTTTAAATTGCAAAAAATAATTTCATAAATACAGTAATGGCGGTCAAACGTTGTTTTAATTGAAAGATGCGTCAATCCAAACGATTCGAAGCATTGTTCTTATCATAACCTTAAATCGTTTTGATTTATCTTTAATGAAGCATTGCATGATAAATCCGTATCTTATTTGTTTTACCTAACAATAAGAGGATAAGCATTTTAGCCGTTAGCAAAATTTTATTCTATAAAGCTGAATGTTTATTAAAGAATTGAAGAAATATCTTGTGCATATGCATTTAAGATACGTAAATTTAAATCATGAAAGAGTGCATCTTATATGATTCTCGAAATACTTTGCTAAATTTATCATTCTTTCATAATCAAATTTTGGTACTTAACAAGATTGAACCTTAAACGACTAGGATTTTTTTAGTATATAACAGATCTTAAGAGTAGTACAATAAACTGCTGTTTATCGTTATTTATTTATTAAAGAGTTATCGTGCGCTTAAATATGTCCGATCGGAAAAACGATACGTAGGGAGAGTGTTCTTGGCACTTTGGGCTTTTGGATACGTATGCCGTAATTTTCCGCGAATGGATTCACGTAAATGTTACACATACAGGCACAAAGATTCGGTTGAATATCACCGAATACCGGAAGCGACATTTATGCGCATTGCAGAGGGTGTCCCTCTCGCGAACTCGTAAATTATTACGGCCAATAAATAACGCTTGGATCGATGAGCGATAGCGATCAAAAGGAAACCGTCTCGTGATATATGTGTATCCTGCGCACCCTGCGGGGGTTGGGTTGCTCCTTCCATCTCTTAATCCAAGCATACGTGCGCTCATGCGCGCGCCTAGTGTGTGTAGTGTGTGTACGGATTGTGTGTATTATCTGTTAAGCACATGTTAACGTGTGTCGGTGATGTGATATGTGCGGCGAGGCCAGTCGCGTTCATCATCTCGTTTTCACTAAAGCACGCTTTCATTTATTTCCGTTAGTCACTCGCATTCTTCGAAAGTTGGCCATCTTCGCGGTAATTTGCAACAGTGCGTGTTACATCGAGCGAGAAACGATCCTTTTTGTGAATAGAATTGATTCAGTAATTAAAACGATAGAAAATCAAATGTGTCATCTCGACTCATCTTATTATTAAAATTTGTACAAACTTGGAATAAGACGAAAGTCTTTCAGAATATAATACCGTACATGCGTAAGTTTCATAAGTTTAAGAAAATAACGATCATTTAACGATAGAAAATATATGTACGGTAATTTATATTTTCAAGACGAAGAGAATCAAAGACGGGGGTGGCCACTTTGGAAGACCGACGAGTCGTACCTTAGATACTATAATATCACACCTACTTTCATTCTTGAAGTCAAACTTTGCGTCTCCACTTCGGTCACACATAACGTCTCTTCCAGCTTGCTCTGCATTTTTTCTCTCTTTGCGGCTGCACGAACTTTGTTTCACTTTCTCTGTCTCGCACTTGCTCTCACACGCACTTTCTTACTTTCCTGTCACGCTTGCTCGTCTCTTTTTACAGCGTCTTCTCCGAAGAGCGGTCGAATGGACCGGCTCTTGCGGAATCCTCTTTCTCGGGATTTTCTTCTTTTCTTCGTACGTCCGTGCTCGCTTCTCGTGACCAAACGCCCTTTGTCGTCGGCAGCGAAACACGTGAAACGGCCGCGCTGCACTCGGCCAAGTGAAAATCCGTCGGATTCGTCAGACGATCGTACGTGACGCATCCAAAGATCGCAAAATATTTCACCGAACTGTGCGTCCATGGAAAATTCTATGCAATTTTATGTAAAACAATAATAGTCACGCGCGAAATTTTATTCACGAATAGAATGCCATATTGCGTGACTGATTATATTTTATAAAAGAATTTGGGAAAAATACGAAGCTTGAATTGTTAATCGGAAATTTTCGCTAAACGAACGCTGCGTTGATAATAAAATATTGGTATGCTAATTTTGAATTAAACATTATATGTTTTCATTACGACAAAGTGAATGTATCGCTTTGGGTTGGATTTTCGACGTTATTTAGTTATTATTCATGTTACATGCAAATTGTTTTTGTCGAAATAATCACGAATTTAAACTTTTACGCGATCCTATAAGGGAGCCCCTTTTTCAATAAAATTATTATTTGTACCTATATAACTGCAACCGCGCATTTGCAATTTTACAATGTGAGATATCCGAATTATTAATCTCGTTTTGTTGATGCTGGCACAGTAAATCCATTTATCGATTTATACATAATTCGCATTTCGCCATAGTGTAGTGACTTATACGCGTTTCGGTAGTTAATCTCACGCGTGTCGTAAAACGGAATTTGCACGCGCTGCGCCAGAATTTATATCTTCGCGGTACGACATGCATGCTATATGAAGTACGGCTAGTTCTGTCTAAACCCCACGACGGTAATTGTCGGAGTATAAAATAGAACGGACTTTATTAGGAAAATACAGTGAAATACGAATTAAGCACAACTTTCCAAATTTACAGTCAATTTTGTCTAAATATCGGAAAAACTTGTGAAATCTTAACAAATTTAAGAGAGTACGAGATCAAAAATTATTATTAACAATTTTGTTATTGCGTTATCTGACTCGTAACCTTTACGTTTAATCGTAAAATTTTAAAAACTTTAGTTAAGAGTTAATGACGATCGCGAGTCGAAATCGAAGGAAACTTTAAAGAGTCTCCCGGATCTGAAACTCGTTAAAAAGATTGGGAGTTAAATATGATAAGGAGAAATTGAAAGGAGATAAAAAGCAAGAGAGAGAAAGAGAGAGATAAACCTCTATGAAAATTACGGGGAAACTTTCAAATAAGTATTCGTCTAATACGAGGAATACTGATCTAAAAAGTCGTTTAAAATATGCAAAGATGCATTCGTACCAAATCCATTCCTACCAAAATTATCGCTGCGATAATTATTGATCCCAAAACGATTTCTTTACTCTTCACTTAAAGTCTATATACTCGTATCATAATAATTAAAAGAAATTTATTCTTTTACAATCGCTACGATCATCTTATCTCGACGAGATTTTCTCACGTGTCGTTTTATGTTTCCTCAACATACTGTCGGCAAGCAAATACGCAGCGCGGCAATGCTGGACGTGAAAGCGTTGGTTGGATCGAGAGAGCGAGCTGATCGCCTAACGTCTCTTAATCGCTAAGCCTAACTTTATATTTAAGGATCGGACAACTGACACTGAACCTGTCGCGCGTTTCTGAAGCGCGTGCCACGTAATTCCCATTCAAGGGAGCCGATTCACGCGAGAAGGCCGATAGGTCACGTTGTGAACAGAACGAATGCGAGAATCGCCGTCAGCAGTGGAGCGAGCAGGCCGGCGCGGATGCTGCGTGCAGCCGCGTGCATGTCGCCGGCGCTGAGCCTTTGGTTGTTCACGTATGCCCTCGTCACTCTACGCTCGGTTTCGTACACGTGCGAGCCGACTTCGGTGATGCATCTAATCTTCGCTTGTCCATCGTAGGTGAAATGCCGGGGTTCGATCAACAGCCGCAGTCCTAGGCTGTTGGGATCTCCGTCGCTCGTGGTCGTTAATGGCGGGTGCTGGATAGTGTCCTTGGGTGATACCTGATAACAAATATGATTCAAGCAGTTTAATAAAAAGCAATCTCCGACGAAACATAGAGATCGAGACTAGTCCACGAAATTCGACTCTCTGTAAAAATAATAAAAGTAGATTCTACCATCTATCATCTAAACTTTGAAACATTTAAACTTAAGTAATGATTAAATGTTGTTGAAATGTGCATAGATATTAGCAGAGATTGAATAGGAAAGAATTTTATTGGAATTTTTATAGAATATACTTGTGTAGCAGAATACTAAATTTAATCATGTGTTTCTCCGAGAAACATCGTAATGTCGAGCTATTATTTCAATAACTTCTAATAGGATTTGTCGATATAGTTTAAAAAACTGTCTTGATAAGATAATTATTAAGACCGTTTTTTATTTTATCAATATAATTCATCCGGTAAGAAGGGTGGTTATGTCATTACAGCTTTATCCACGTATAAAATAAAATGGTCGATACTAAGGAGATGCTTTCCAATTTCGAATTAGCTAAATTTTAAAACTAATCATAATAAATAATTATATAATATAATCCTATTATCTTTTTATAACGTTCTAACTGAAAAAGTGTTTACTCATTATATTACATACTATATCTCTTTTATTCTGATGAAATTCTCCTAAATAATTCTATATGTCAAAAACATACAATTCTATATAGTATAGTTTTAAAATATGGAATACAATAACAATTATTTAATATATTGGGAAATTTTCCGCGTAATTACGTTTTTATAATTAATATATAATATATAAAAAGAATTAAAAATTGGTTTGGGAATTATAATTCTTTTTAATTATGCTCTTTTGTGTAATCGTATGATCGACTTCGATGATTACCAACTGAAATGTTGCGCTTTTTCAGTGTATATTAGGGATCGTATTATGCGAATGTTAAATATACACGACGGTGCGATGGTAATAAGAGGAAAATTCCGCTGAAAGTCGACACACCGCGAATCGTTTGTTACGTGCCGGGCTGCACCGAAAGAAAAGTGGCGGCTGGTCGGCGCAACCGTGGATGAGAAACGAGCTCGCTGCAATTTTTGTCTCGCGTGCTGTTAAAGGCGAGCTTTTCTTTCAGTTCAAAGTGCGCGAGGGCGAGAAAAATTGGGTTATATCCGCTTTAATTTCTGACGGCGGATAAATTCGCGTGTCAGATCATTTCTCCGTTCCGTTAACCGAATTTTTTCGACCATTATTTGCGACTTCCTATTTTACACAGTGCATTGTTCCTCACGGCGTAACCGGCGGCTATTGTGCAACGCGAGAAAATAATTAATTGCTTGCAATTTCGAGTACCCCGCGTTTTCTGATACGCGAAAGATCGTATCTCAATCTTGCGCATTAATAATTACTTGTCGTCGAATACTTTGACGAAGCAAATTTAAATTATTAGACACGTGAAGCTTCGGTTTTTCGTAAATAACTAATGACTAAAATTCCGTTGGGCATTATAGGAGATTTATGTCTTCCTACTTGGGATTTTCTTTCGGCCTCACAATGAACAAACTTTCACAGAAATATGGAGATAGTTTTGCGCAGTTGGCCGTTCCAGTACGGCAGGCGATATCGTTACGGCAGTTCCGAAAGACTTGGACAGATCATAGGATCGTCTGCGAAACGCTGCGGGACGCATACATATGCAGCGGACGATCAGTGGGCGTTTGGCTTTAAGCGTTCGACGTTAACCATAAGCCGTGGTACGAGCCATGTAACTAATCGAACTAGCACATTGGACCGAGCCAAACTATCGTCCTCGCTTTGTGGCGAGGATCGCCGACTCCGAAGTTAAAGCTCCAGTCCATGGAGAACTACTGTTCGTAGATAATGCTCGGGTCCGGAGCGTCTTACTTACCAATAACTTCCGCATAGTGAAACTGAGAATAATGGACGTTGCATGACACGAAATTTCGCTATATAAAGCACCCGCGATGATCGCCAGGCGAACAATCGCTGTTCCCGCGTGAATAAAAATCACATCTGACGGATGTATTTGGCAAAAATAACTGAAATACGCGATGTATGTGTGCTGATTGATAGTAACGAAAGAATTTGCCGAAACACGTCGCGTTGTTTTCCTCTTGTTTTTCTTTTTTTTTCCCCTCCCCGAAAATACTAGTTGCATTTTGTTGCTCGTATCCATATCGATCGTGTCGGGTTTATTGATGCATTACACTGTTTTGTGTTTTGTATTTTGCATTTTGCGCAACGTGGCGCGCTCGAGTCTCTAATGCGTCGGGGTGGGGATTTTAACAAATGTGCCAAAGCTGTTTCAATCGAATTTTATTGGCCCTGGCATCCTTTTGATTTATACGTTATTACGTTTTATTACGATGCCCGGCTCTCGCAGCTTTTGAAGAGTGCTTTGCATTTTACGGGAACGTAATGACTATATAAAATGTTAGAGTATCATGCGCGCTTATAAATTTCGACCCTATTACGTTCTATCTTTTATGCATATTTATGTTACGGTAATTAATTAATTTTGTGAATTTTTTAACTTTAATGAATTAATTACTGATAACAAACGTATAATAAACTAATAACGAACGGCTTAAAATTATTAAGCGCGCTAATTTTACACCTGTACACCTTATATTATTTACCGCTTCCGCTTTGTTTTATCTGAAAATCGTCTTTTTCCAACGCTAATTAGCGCGCTAAATATAGTAACGTTTAATTAAATTCGCATCTCCCATCCACGTTAAAATTTCACCGACATAATGTACGCGCGCAGCATACATATCGCGAAAAAAGTGCTGGCGCTAATTACCCAAATCCTTTCATCGTGGAAATCGCGGGCTCAATTTCAGCAAGAGCTTATTCACGATTGTCGGAGGCGATACCTCATATCGATGGGTTCACATCGCACGCACAGAGATGCTGATAATTGTAATTGGCAATAGATTTCGACGGAGGCCAGGACGGCAGCCTCATAAACCTTTACAAGTCATTATCGGCGACAGGAGTTAATCGTCAGGGTGGGTTGACTTGCACGGGCGATATTTCAAGGCCGTCGCGTCGCGTCGCGTCGCGTCGCGTTGCGTTGCATTCGGCTTCGGCGACGATTGGCCGACGTCATATCGATGATTTATGCACGTCCGTACGGATACCGGAAGATCATTGTTCGTCGTTCGCACGGCGCTCCGCGCTTCTACGCTTCGCCGTTCCGCGCGCATTGTGCTCCGCCTTTTCATCGCGAACGGCTCGTCCTGTACGAACAATGTTTGCCGCGAGGCCGCGGGCCGTGGGCCGCGGGCCGCGGGCGGCCATAAGGGCGATTTGCCCGCAATTTCTGAAGGATCCCATTGTGCGATTGCCGATCGTGACCGGAATCCCGCGCGGGCGAGCGCACCCCGCGACAATGGGAAACGATTGGGAAACCGTATGTGTAATATGCATTCCCGTGAGGAAACACGGACCTTCTGCATGCCGGGAATTTTTCGGTCGCGCGGTTTCGCAGCATATCTAGGATTCGTACGTGACGAAAGGAAAACGGGGATACATTTCTCAGTTACAACCTTTTTCACCGCGTGTGCGCGCGCGCGCGTGTTATCACGTAGCCACAAACTGACAAATTTAGTTTTTCTCACAGCGACAGCTTGAGATCATTTATAATTTTTAACGTTAAACATTTCGAATGAATCTTCGTATTGAAAATATTAATTATCTTTCAATTAAAACTACCGCGTCATTTTTCTCAGTCAGGGAAAAATATGGTTTCGACGGTTAATAATATCCACGAGTATGTACGAAGCAATATTTTATTATTACAAATATTTTACACATACGGCTCGGCATTGTCAGCGCTAAATGGATGAGAAAATGCCAGGAAAATGGGATTTATGGTGCTCTCGTTTGCTCGTATTTCTCGACAGTACGAACGACAACTTTCAGTACGCGATGAAAGTACGCGAGAATAATGAAGCTTGCGGTACACGGTGTGGACCGGTACACGCGCGCGTATAATTATATTTTTTGAAATAATTCTGTCCACACACAAAATTTGTATTCCACCAGCTGGCTAAGAATAGTGTAAATCCTCATTTCCGCCGCGGACATTGGTACACGCAAGCTGTGCACGCGTAAGCGCGCATATTTTTGAAACAAAGTTTCTTTTGGAAATTATTCAGGGAAATATCTCGCAGTTTAATTATGCGCCGTACTCTTTTTAAGCAACGCTGTGTTCGTTTTCTCGCGAAAATCGCGAGATGTTGCGGAATTAACTAATTTCGTTTCTCCTTGAATCTTAATCTTTATTTACGGGGATTACGCCAGCAGCATTCGCGAGGAATAATATTAGCCGGAACTTGCTGCTTTCTCGTAGAGGAAGATTTCTCGTAGTATCATTTTACGCGACTCTTCGCCTTGGCGTTTTACCTCGCGAGGCCCCAGGAAAATAATGTAACTTCACCGTAACATTGTTTTGGATGGCTTACATGATACGAGGAGCAAAGGCAGAATTCAAAACAACAGCGGGAAAGGCTCTCTGCCTTGGGATACAGCTCGTACCTGATGTTAAAACAACGTTCCCGTAATATCTGCTTTAACGGCGCCTCCGGGTTACATCACATGAATTGCAACGGCGCACGGTTTTCTTTCGGTTGCTTTGTGCTCGCGTTTCTTAATGCCAATGTAGCCATGGTGTTTGCGAGAATAATCTAGACTTTATGAGCACATGCCCGATGGGGTTTATGCGCGCGAGTATAACAAAGGTTGCACGTCTCTACCGTTGAAAGATACGAATCAGAATCTGAAATGCATGCGCATGAAACGCATCACAACGAAGCTCGCGCGCGACATTAAAATTACAATTATCTCTCGTTTCGGAAGAACCATCATTAATAACTTTCCAAAAGAAATTAATTTTACACACTCGCGAGCCTGTTGAATCGTATCTCTTTCTCCGCAATTCGACTCCCACTTTTGCGTTTGCGTTTGCGCGTAACAGCCAAGTAAAATCGTGTCGCGATGCTAAAGGGATTATCTGAGATTGATCTTCCGGGGTAATGGCTGCGTTTCATTAAAGCCGGCATTCATTATTCGGGCGCGAACAAACGGCGCGAAGAGGGCGGAGAATCGTAGTATCAGGTCGCCCGAGACATTTGTCTCGCAGAAGCGAATAACAATAGCACCTAAATGGTAATTCGTGCACGGCTGATATCGCTGATTTACGCGGACTGCGGCGACAGGGACTACGCGCGATATTGAATCGCGTGTTTACGAGTAACGAGTCGCGACGAGATTCATGCCGAATTCGCAAATGTCATCTTGCGCCACTGTCGCCGTAACGAGCACGTCGCTTTTCGATGCTTCAATGAATTATACATGTCGACTGACACATCTCGGGCCTCGGTATTCTAATGGGACATCGATAGGTCTTTACAGCACGACACACATATCGGTGGCCCATTTCGACGAGTCTAAAAATTTCCTGGTCGAAGAAATACTCCATTGAAAGTGGCGACAAGTAATTTCGTTAACATTTGTTGTATACCTTTGAACGCAGCCCAACACACGTTTTATTTTTTTCTGGTTCCGAGTTTTTGAAAAAAGATAGTTAAACTGAAATAAAAATTAATTTGCGAAATCGGAAAAAGTTCCCTGAAGAA
Source organism: Tetramorium parvispinum (assembly GCA_011638315.1). Classification (NCBI taxonomy): domain Eukaryota; kingdom Metazoa; phylum Arthropoda; class Insecta; order Hymenoptera; family Formicidae; genus Tetramorium; species Tetramorium parvispinum. The sequence continues at coordinate 9,082 of VBVR01000157.1, read as the reverse complement.
GGCTGATCGGTAACGCGACTTACTCGCGCAACTTGGTATATAAGAGTATTAGTAGCTGAATCTGGATATCTGGATGACGAGATAAAGCTCTCTTTGAAAATTTATGAGATGTCTTTTCAAGATGGGCCACATCGATATGGATGAGATTATCGATTAAGCTTGGAAATCTTTCAGAAGTTCTTTGAACCGCAAGCCCCTTTCGTAAGAAGCTAGTAATGAAACGTCCGTTCTCGTTAAGTTAGCTGGTGGCAAATTCACTTACTGGGCTCCTGCAGAGCTGGAATTGCGCACAAAATCCAATATAGGTTTTTGTCATCAAAGAAAGTACTTTTGTCTTCGAAAGCGCGTCGCGAAAAATATCACTTGAAAGATTCGCTAAATTGGAATGTTTCGAAATAGCGAGCTGCTTATTTTCAAATATAAACCTAATTTAAAAAAACATTACTAATTTTACTAAAATACATAATTTCGCGTATCAATTTTAACCAGACTTTGCGTCACTTTGGAACAAATAACATTATCTGCGTCGCGAGAGAGAAATGTTGCAATACAGGGGCGCATTTAGCAGCGGGAGAGACGCAATTGCGTCCGATTGAAATTATCCTCGTCGCAGATAAACGCGGATAAAGTCTCATCGTCTCGGTTCCGTCGCCCACGGCTGTTTCATTTCGCAATCATGTTTAAACGACGACAATTTTCCATCTTAACATCGCATACTAACTTTGTGCATTCAGTAGCCCGGAGACTGCCTAACTTGCGCATCTTAAACCGTTTTGCATGAAATTAGACGTTTCATCGTTGTCGGTCGACCACAATTCTGAGAGTTCTCATTCTCTTGATTACTTAAGAGAAGCATGAAAATGATCATGGTTTTATTTTCGGTCTCGTTTTTATTCATCATCAAACCCTATCGTGGATAAATATATTTGAGAGTTTTAGAGGCGCAAGTTGCATTGCTCTTGAAAAGTTTTCTATTTAAGAAGTTTACTATCTAAAAATAGAAATTAATAATTTTTGGAAAGCATTACATATTATTATTGTTTGTGCTTAATTAATAACTTTTATCATCGAAATGTTAATAAAGGAAAATTTTTTTACCTACATGATGAAGCAACTTTGCGGTAGGAACCGAGTAAGGGCAATCTCAAAGATGCCGCGAGAATGTCGCGATCGCGAAATAAATCCCGCAACGTTTACAAAGTTGCACCTCCCCGCGCGAATGCATAAGATATTCACTCAAGTTACACTTCGGACTTCTGGCCAGAGTTCGTCTACATCGCTTTATGCGACGCATTTCTCAAATCGGCGAGATGCGGCGGTGCTTTGTTATCAGCGTGTTTCCCCTCGTTCCTCAACACGACGAAACTTTTTCCCCACGCGCAATTTGCCGACGACAATGCGCCCTGCCACGGGACTCGCCTGCAGGGCTTCGCGCCCGGTGTGTCTCTTCTCTCTTATCGTACTCTCTTAACGTTGAACTCTCGCCTTCCGCATTATCCCACCCTACTATCTTTTTCCGTCCCGTTCCCTTCCTTCCCGGCCACCTTCCTTCATTTCAACCGTTAAGCTTGCTTGATGTTTTATATATATATATATATATATATATATATATGTTCCTTTTTCCTGCCCGACATGTAATCATATACTCGAGGAATATCGCGCTTCCTGTTTCATACATACAGGGCCGTCTTCGTTAACTCGAGAAAAATGTAACATCTGGAAAGAAAAAGTCGGTAATAACGCGTTCGCTTTCACCATAATTTAGCCCCGTAATAAATGAGGAATAGTAGAATAGCATCTTTCATTTCTTGATAAAAAAAAATCTTTCATTTTTATTGTTTTATGATGATTAAAATTACATCTTATTTGCCCATGATTTACATATTATATTCCTCCAAGTGTATTAATTTTTCATTAGATATATTTATCAAAAATCTCGGATATATTTGCATTAATAAATTATAACTGTAGGAAATTAAATTTTATGAAAACTCAGCATGACCGCACGTGTGCTTGCAACAAAAATGTATTACCACATTCTTCGATAGCGCCTTAGTACGATCAATTTTAACGACTGAGGAACGTATCTTTCCAAATCTTTCTAGCACATTTCCGCTTTCTCTCGGACGTATCTGCATATGAAAAATGTATTTGCCCCGCTTTATATCCGTCTTCCGCTCGCGAATAAAAATGCGAATCATTTTTCGCTCGCTTAGTACCGCTCGCGAACTTGCAGGTAAAATATACGCCAGGTACATCGTCGCCTTTGCCATTTTTTCCGTTTTCTCAGCAACTCCTTTCCAGTTTCTTTGATTATCCACTTTACGACCTATATCCGTTATCTTCATATCGATTTCTTTCTTTATACTCTTGTTATAAGTTGATTTGGTCTTTACTTATTCATATATACAAATTTTTCAATGTATTTTCAGAGTTAGCTTTATTTTTATTTCCATATACGTTGTTTTCATTTAATTGTATAATTTATAATTTTTTACATAGTTACAGATTTTTCTAATTACACTTACAAATATCGTAGATTATTATTTTGTTATTTCGATGTTACTTCGTTGTATTTTTAATACTTGCAGTATTTTATGTTACATATTATTTACTTTATTTACGTTTCTCATGTCGCATTGTCCTACTTTGCCGCATTTCTTTTTCTCAACATTACTCTGCGAGCGACTATACCTTCCAATAAGTTCAACCTCATTCTGCAGATGCAGAATATATATATGACTTTCGCATATGATTGCGTCTGCTTCCATTTCCTTCGAGAACTTCCGTGCTTGTCGCTCGATTTACTTCCGGTTTCGTACACTTTTGCCTTTTATTTGCTTCCGCGACGGAAACGCGACATAACTTTCTCCTTGTTTCCGTCGTCGTTCGGCTACTGAACAGCGTCGCGAATTGAGTCTTTTCTCCCGCATCAGGTTGATTACACGTTAGAAGTTGTCGTGACCGTCTTTTCGCGTCTCGCCTCGATACCCCACGGCACTAAACGCTGGATTTCATTTTCGCTCCTCCCTTGAATAGTCGTTGGCACGGTAGCGCATTGCGGTTTCCGCAGAAGATTTGTTTTTCCAACCTTGCCAGCTTTCTCCGTTTTGGTGAGCTTTTGTCATGTGGTCGTTTTGTTCCTCTATTCGTTTTGAACCTCTATTCGTTTGATCCCGGTGTTCTCGCAGGTTTCCTCCTCGTTCTGTCCCTATCTCTCTCTCCATCCTTTTCTTTTCCTCAGTTTTCATTAGATGCTGACAGAGATCAAGTGGTGAGGCTAGCTAACTCGGACTCAATCTGGATCATCGAAAATATCATCAAGAGTTACTGTGGGTACAGAAATCTTAGAATGGTCCTAGGATAGATTCAGATTGATTTCAGATTGGATTCGGCATATTTATCTCATTACATATTTCTTATAGATTTCAATTTTTCAAAAAGTTTAAATTAAAAATATAATAATACAGAAAGATACATTACAACATCAGTATTATTAATCAAAGAGATTCTTCATTTTCAAATTGCAAGTCTCGAAGAAAGATTTAAAGCGAGAAAGCATGTAATTATCTTTACTTTTGTGTCTCTCGCGTTGAAAGAAATTTTTTATAATATTGTTTTGTACTTTATTACAAAAGAATATCGTTATTTTTTCATCTCTGTCATAATCATGGTATGCCAATATTTTTCTGGCGTAATATTGATCCTGTCGAGGGGCTCTTCAACATTGTCGTCCATCTTCTTCCGTCGTCGTTTCGTCACTTGGTTCTTCTGTGTTGCTTCTCTTTTCCTCAAGGTTTTCATTTCCAGAGCAGAGATTAAATGGTGACGCGACTACGTGGACAATCCGCCAAGCTCCGTGCGTTATTGAGTCGCCGTTTTCTTTTTTTCTCTCCTCTGCTTGGCTTTCATTTCCTCCTCTTTCGCAATCGCTTTTGTTATCCGTTACAGATCCGCCGTGATATAAAAAAAATAACGATGTCTGTTTAGTTGGCGCTTTCCCACTGTTTCCTTTTCTCACGATACAAATGCAAAAGCTACAATTACAATCTTTCGTGTCGGAGTGGCAGGAAATATTTAGAGTATCTGTCTAGGTAGAACACGATTTCGAATTTGAACTATATGGTTATTTGCAATAATTATTTGCTAATTTTATTAGATTTTCCTGGTACAATAAGAAATATATCCATTTCGCGTATTGTGCAAATATAACTCATATATCGCATACAGCTATTTCACACTTTAGTAATTGTCGTGAAATTTCTGTGGTAGTGATAAAAATATAATTAAATGACGTTCGTTTGACGAGTGAATTTTTTTGACCGTTTTTCACTGTGCGGAATGTCCCTGTACCTTTGGCTGCTTCTTTTTCAACCAGTTTCACATGGTTTTCATTGTGAAGATTAAGTGGCAGAACGGCGGCGACGACCCGTGCATTACCGAGCTCCTCTGCATCCTTTTCTCTTTCCTTCCTTTCCCCTTTCTCTTTTAAGCTTTGCTTTCTTAACCTCGACTTTTATCCTTCCTCCCTTTTCCTCTCTTCCTTTTTTTGTCTCTAGCGTCGGAAGAACCGTCCGGAATTCAAGTGGAGAACGCGATAGGGGTACACGATTTCTCTCGCCCACCTTCTGCACTCCCATTTTCGTCTTACACGCGAATCCGAGGCCTGACAAAGTGCGATTTCATGGGGAACTTTGTAGACTCGTTATGGGAAACTCGGGTTTCTCAAACGCGACACGGCTCTCTTCCACTCCCACTTATTGTCGGCTATTGCCGTTATTATCCTCGTGTTCTATGTGATACTTTGCTTAACATAATCTATTATAAAGCTCGTAATAATTTATCAAATAGGAAAATGAATTTTTATTTGAAAATTACGCTTTGAAAGGATTATTATTAATACTCTGTTGGATCGATCTTTTCTGATTAATGGTTTCAACATCGAGATAACTGTTAATTTCTCTAGCACAATCTTTGTAGGTTCACGGAAAGCAAGCAATAGTTTAGAATATCCTTTATATCACTGCGACTAATTTATAATATCCATACCAAAACGGCCGCAATTCATTGGTTTCGATTATAATGTCGACAACGTTAATTACAACGAAATAACAGGCACTGCACTGTGGGCTTTCATGTACCGGCTGATTTCAAAGGCTCGTCAGGCATTTCAATAATCTACGCCACTCCCCTTCTCGCTTCTCTCTCTCTCTCTCTCTCATACATATATATATACACACACACACTTTCTCTCTCTCTTTCTCTCTCTCTGTCTTTCTCTTTCGTCTCTCCCCTTTGATTGTCCAGACGCGCTAATCACGACTCGCGAATTCTATTATTAATCACAGTGTACGTCAGCGCAGCCTAATTGCAAAATTCAAAACTGACATTACCAGAACGAGACTCGATGCCGGTACCAATCAATCACGCTTACTGCGCTCAGGTTTCGTTCCGTTCCGTTCTCTGATTTTGTGGTTCGCATTAACAATCCCCTCACGCCTCCCCCTCGTTTTCTCTTCCACCCGTTATCGTTTCTGCTCGACTATCTCGCGGACCTATCTCCCTTGTGTCCTCGTTCCTGCTCTCCGGAGCACGCAGCTCCCCCGTGCACCTAGATATCGCCTTCTCCAATGTGCGAACACGCATGTATGTTTGATGAGTCGCTTACCACGACATGACACACTGCATAATTCATCCGCATGCGCCATTTGCGCAATGGTCAGACGGCTTGACGTACTGATTGAATTTTGATTCACCGTCAAATCGGAGACTCAAGGGGAGACACTTCATGACATCATGTCTCCGGATGAAACTCGATTTCTAAACCTGCGAACCGTGTCACTGAATTTAGGACGCGTTATCATTTTTTCATTTTGCTCAATGTTGTAATATGTACATGAAGAAGCGTTACATATGACAAATTTGTTCTCACATGTTCGCTACATGAAGAAAAAGTTACAGGAATGTCTAAGAAGAATACTGCACATACACGAGTATCTAAATTTTAATTCTCTCTTTTACCTCTTTAGGGAGAGATTTTTTAAATTAAAATACTTGGATCTGGAGTTAACTTTCACACGCACGACATTCCATTTGTCGACGTTCGCCATTAAAACGACAATGTCTCGTTCGCGAATGCGATATTTTCGTGTTCAATAAATTCTAGTAGTTCATCCTACATTCGAGATCGTTATTCGCCCTGTTCTCCGCGATCTCGATGAGGGAGATAAACTTTTATCCCGAGAGGGGAGAGTGCGAGAGAAATCTCGCTCGTTCTCGAAGAGGAGACAGAGTGTCGGGGAGGACTTGAAGTCTAGATAGAAAGAGAGATGAGGGGGTTTTATGGTATTTTGCGAGCTCGTGCTCGATCAATGGGGCTTGAAGGCTTATAAATCCGCGGCAGCGGAGTCGGCCGGCTTCGTTTTATCGTCGATTTTAAGCGCCTGTTGTACGCGAATCCCGTCTGTCCCGAGGATCAACGTCGCTCGTCGATTCTCTCGATCCGGCTTGGAATCTCTTACACGTGTGCACGTACGGGGATACCTTTTCGCGATCTCTCGATCCGCGACGGGATACGGACAGGGCAATGCTCGCTTTGGCTCGTGCGATTGTTGTATTAATTAAGGCATTTATCGCACACGATTACGACCTTGGAGTGCCGAGACGTCGTAAAACTTTATGCGACTAGTCACGTTATTCGAGTCGCAAAGACGTTTCGCGACATATCCCACACGGATTACTATTCATCGCTGCAGCCAATTTCGCTCGTAATATTATATTTTTCCTTCATTCTTTTTATCATATTAGAAAAGCTAAGCAGATAGTTTTCTCATTCTCGAGCATGCACGTCAGCGAGGTGAAAACTTTTGTTAGACCAACTTGAAAAGTCGCCGATTTTCACGCCGGATTATATTTCTCTTTTTGCGATTCCAACTGCATCAATCGGCAGTCTTCGAATCCGTCAAATCATCATTGGGATATAATATATACATCGTGTATTAAAAAGTGATAATATTTTTCATCATGTGTTTTTCGCTTTTCTTTTATCTCGCAGGTAAAAATAATGCTCGATACAATCGTAATTCAAACCGGGTTTTGCGTCATTGAAAATACATGATAACACAGCGAATGAAATCTCGCCTCGGTAATCCGCCCATGAACGCGAGACGAAATTCTCTGTCGATGAATTAATCGGGACATTAAACCTAGCTTTTATAGCGATTCTACTATTTTCATGAAATTGCATTTTTTCACTATTCATTAAATTTATTGACTCGATTATAGTGCTCATAAAATTACGAACGTTAACACTATTGAAAGCTTAAAGGCAAAAGCTTGCATTTAAAAATAAAAATATATAAAGGAAAAAATGTATCAATTACATATATCAATTATCCTTTAAAATATGTCAATTATATTCGAGATAAAGTCTATTCCAAAATTTCGATTCCGTTTATTTCAAAAAGTCAATAATAAGTATTAACTTTAATAATATACGACGTGTAAATATGATTTTTATTTAGACAAACACACGTGAGGGGTGTAGGCTGATTGCGCGGAGAACTATCGGCGGATGGAGGCCGGCAGTAGTAACAGCTGCTTTTGCTCAGACCGCTATGGCGGTGGAAGGCGAATGCCGATCGGACCGCGGACCGCAGGAAGAAGTATCCGTTCCGTAATTGGTCGCGAATGCTTTCCGCCATTTATCGGCTAGCAAAAAGCGAGCCGTCTCCCTTTCACGCTCGATCGACCTTAACCGTTTCCACGACGTGCTAATCGCCACGTCGTTTAACACTCCGCTTCTCGCCCTCCATCCGCGCCAGCCAACGACTGCGAAACCAGACGATCAATCAGGCGATCCACATATTTCACCGCTTTGTCGCGCTCGTCTTCCAACACGCCGTGGCAATCACGAATGTATTTCAACGTCGCCTGTAAATTCCAATCGCCCGTCCAATCATTCGTATTTTTGTGATTGTAATGAATTTTCCGCCCGTAATCGTATGAGGAACGATACAAAAAAAGTTATGCTTGTTCTCCTACTCCCGTACTTCCTCCGAGTATACATTCGTTACAGTTATTACAGCCTAAATTTAATAGCGGTATTTTGTTTAATTAACTTTCATTCCAATCTCGTGTCATCCATATTACAACTCGTTCAACAGTATTTTATTTTGAAGCTGGTGGATATTATTATCGTTTTATAGATTTAAAGCAAAATATTCGTATTAGCAATTACATTATGATGAATCTCAAATTACTGTGAACTGCGTTTTTCAAAGCGAATATTAGCTGTGTAAGTTTATTCCCCGCATATACTAACACGATCATTTCTACGGGATCGGTTCGTGAGATACGTAATGTAAATACATGCATTACGATACGATATTAATTCAATAAACTCGCCATATATTTTATGCACTAATCAGATAAACTCGTGACGTATTTTATAATTTTATGTATGCGTTGCGTATACATGAACTGCTCGGTTATAACGCGTTTTATATTCATAATAACCTGATAATGCACCGGATTATCTCTTTGCGCGCGGCGAGATCCCTCTTTTTTAATGCTGCCACTTTTCGAACTCTCGTGAAGACGTCGCAGTAGTGACGGTAGCTTTCTCCCGCAAATTTCTTTTCCCTTTTCCTCACGAGGGAGTCTTTCTTTTATCTTCAGGATACTCTCGTCCTTCATCGGCGGGTATATCCCGGGGGAAAAGTTAAATGAATATTCAGGACCATCGAGGCGCGTTTACATTCAGCCGCTACCCGTGTGCGCGAGGATGTAAACGAGTGATCGTGCAATATCGATCCGTCTCCTACTTTTCCTCCTCACATCTCCCGTATGCGACGGAGAAAAGTTGATTTATATTACTAATTCTTTCCTCACAGACATATGCGTACAGACTCGCGTCTCTCGAGAGTTTGCAGTTTGACAATTTTTATTAATGCAATTGATAAACGCTAAATAGTTATATTTCTTCAGAATTTAATCCTCTCCTATAATTGTATTAAATCACTTATCATTGTTACCAAATAGATAAATAATTTTTATTATATTATATATAATATATTATATT
>VBVR01000156.1:0-70930 GCA_011638315.1 Tetramorium parvispinum | reverse complement strand
ATTCGTCGCGGAGGCGGCTCCTGGCTCGATAGATTTTGGCACGATACATCCGCGAGAGGTTGACAGGAGGGGTGGGAATTGAAAGGAGAGAGACATACGGTATTCCCCGCTGTTTCTCGTGTTTCCTCTCGCGTTCTTTCTCCCGCGGTGAGTCGGAGGGACGCGAACGGGAGAAGTGGGAGGGTTCTAATTAATGGGTGGCACTGTGCTTGACATGTTTACTCTGGACGCAACCCCCTTGAGTCTCTCCTACCTTCTATTCTTTTTCAGGGAGGGCGATACAGTCGTACAGCCGACATCTCCCTCTCGCTTCCCGTCGTTTCCTTCCTCCATCTATCCTTCGTTCTTCTTCGCACACTCTTCTCTCTTTCTTTCCTTTTTTTTTATTTCCGCGAGTTTAGTCAAAAGCGCCACGCAAATACTCGCTCGGCGAGCGACCAATTATGCCGTGCCGACGAGAGCCGGCGAGAAACTTTAGAGTTCTGATTAAACACGGTGCTCTTAATGGATGGTGCTTCCGGCGGCGGGAGCTGGAAACACGTCATGCGTTTAAGCGATCGGTGATAGTAGAAAGAAATTGAGTGAGAGAAAGAGAGTACACGCGCTGTGTTTGCCCGAAAGAGAGTTGTTAATATGACAGTAAATAATAATACATTATTTTTTATTTATATTTTATGAAAGCATCGTCTCTATCAACTTTATTATGCCACTTGACGTGAAGATGATTGGTCAGACTGATTTTCGTGAAAATCTTTCACGAATGAGAAAATAACAGTGAGTAAAATTAAAGCAGCGGCAAAATTAATGTAATGAAACTACCAGTGCGATGTTTGCTCGCACAATTTTCGACGCACGTGTGAGCGCCAAGCGGCACGAAATAATTATATAATTACCGTCCGGTAATGCAACCGCAGCCAATATCGTAAACTCGTCGCCCTTTTCTGATAAACGGTCTGCATATATTGACGCGGATGCGTATGTAGCATACAGCGTGGCTACGTTCGCAATTTTATCGCCGTCCCGGTGTTTTAGAGCTTCGATTAAACGCAATCGCGTAACGGCCGGCGTATCCTGCTCGTAGAACTGGCAGCGCGAGATGCGGGTATTACTCTAATCGCTGATAATGGAAAGAGATTAAAAGGAGCGGCGGTAACCTCGGGTAACGCGAATTCTGCGTCGCAGCAGCTTCGCACGCGATGCACCGCGTGCATGTGACGCATGGCGTTGTGCATGTGCGACCGCAGCTATATTTAGACCTTTAGCTGCAAAAAGTGCAATTTTGCTTTTACCATATTTTCCATCGGGCTGTTCAACTTTGGTCGAGAAGCAGAGTTGCCTTGAAAGAAATTATCTATTTAAGAATTAAGTAATTTTAACAGAATTATAGATAGGTTATTGTATGAATAATAAATTCAATTTTAAGATTAAAAACGGAATTTTGCGTTTGCCATATCTATTATTGAATTGTTCAATTTTCGAAAAGTAGAAATTTGGCAACAGATTATCTAAAAATTGTATAACTTGATTAGAATTTTCGATGACAAAGTTTCATTATATGTGCAAGTGAACGTTAAATGATACATTAAGCGATTTTCTAAATTATGTAATTAATGATAAATTATTTTGTAATGGACTGCTATTATAGATGCATAATTTTATTAATAATGTACATGCTGACAAAGAGAGAGAGAGAGAGAGAGAGATTTCTAACTTTGTAATTAAAACTCTTTCGTCGTGCAAGTTCGATCACATTATTGCGTGTTGCGGTACGACCTGTTATGATAATTATCTGGCTGATGCAACGTAATGTTAGTTAACCGTCTCATTTTCTTTAATCTCGACATCATAAACGCAATTCCGTCCGACCTATCGCGATATCGACCACAGTATGACAGTATCTCCTGACGTTTACATGGTGCAAGAATGGACGACGTTATTTCAAGATTGCAAAATTACATCGGCCGTTAGACGTTCAAAACAAATATTTTTTCCAAATTATAAATGACGAGGATGCCTTCGTCATTTTTCTCGGCGCGCTTCCGTCAATGACGCAGCTGCGGCTCCTGGATGCGGCTAGTTTGGAATAAACAGATAACCCGGCCAGTACGTCGCTTGGATATCAAGATCAATTTATCGCGTCCAGGCAGTAACATTGTAGTCTACGCAGATGATAATCGCGCGCTTGCAGTTAATGCAACATAGTGTTATGTGCACTTCGATCCAGCCTAAACCTGAATACACAGCAGGTTGTACATTACGGAGCAAATGCTACGGTCCGCTGTGATAACAACGCTGCTTACGATAAACCCTGAGTCATGCGAACTCGTGTTTCTTGCTCACTGTTACGCTACGTTTTATGCGTACCTTCGCACATAACGTATCCAGCGCGTATACCTCACGCGCGTACCGGACCTAAGAGAACGAAGATAAACTCTAAACGGCCAATTTCCCTCTGACTTTATACGCCTTGACGATATCACCTCAATATTCAACGGTCAAACGAGAGGTAAGCACGAGACACGATGAGTTTACCAAGCTCGAATTTGATTTAAGCGCGTAGCTTGTACACACGATTACACCCGAGATACAGTAGCGTGACATCAGTATTAATCAATTCCATGCAATTTCCAAATACGCCTGATTGATCCCGGCTACTCAAGATAATTATAGCCTCGGAAGCTGCTACAGGTGCTTGTCCGTCTGTGTCCCCCCCTTTTCTCTCTCTCTCTCTCACACTCACTCAAATACATACGCACGTGTTCTCCAATGCGCGTTCCACAAATCAATGCGCCGTGCGACATGTAGCATAACATAACGTATGCAGTACGCGTGATATCTACTTGTAGAACGCGATCGTAGATTATGAGATATGGAAGCCAAAAAATGAGAAGTGTTGGAGAAGTGTTGGCGTGTTCACAAAATATATATTGTTAATGACTCTAAAGCCCGCTGCCCTCCATCCACACGATACATCGTGTTGTCAGATCCATCACGTTGTAGATTGCAGTGATTAGTGTTGCTGGCAGAAGACCTCTGCTCTTCTGCGATGCAATCGCGTATCGATATATCGCCACGTATACTTCTCATGACGAATGACAGTGCTCGCTACGCTCATTAAACTTTAATCTCCCTCGGGGTACAATCGGCGCGCCGCTATTTGGGGCGAATTGCGTCTTCGACGTGAAAAGATGAAAACGTTACGCAACTTGAATCAATCTGAGATGATAGGTAAGCGTAAATAGAAGCGAACAGAGACATAGGGAGAAAAAGAAATAAGATAGCTAGAGAAAATCGAAGAGAGGTTCTTATAATCTCGCATGCAATCTACAAGGATTGATCGATTACATATCCATTCGAGATAATCATCATCAACCGAGCTACTGTCATCTGCGCTCTACCATTCCCTAATGCGAGTCTACGGTTCGACGGAAGGCAACGTGTTGCACGACGCGGTTGCGGTATTGGAGATGCAGTATTGTCGTAATGAATGGCGTTCGCCCTTCAAAGGACTAATGCGAAATGACTATCTACCGGTACTATCATGACTATCTACCTGGAAAAGCATTTGTCGTTCCTGGAGAACAGAGAAACGGATTCCGATAAAAATTTTTAGAGTATTTAATTTGTAATTTCTCTGTGACATGTAATATGTTATTGTGTGTAAATATTCCATCGCTGTTATTATTAGCCGTTAGTCACGTTTTGAACGTTTGATTTCGCCAGCCTAGCAATTTCAATTCGACGATTGATCGATACCTACACTACTCCGCGTGATTGCTACTTTTGAAGTGCAGAAACGCATCTACTAATTACAATTATACAGGATTATGCGCCGTAGCCCGGACATTCATTCGTAAATTACAGGATCTACGTCTCTAAATTCTACTTTCACAAAAATTTCGCAATAATCTCAGTATGTATTTTTAATTGTAGCAAACACTGCTTGTAGACATTCTTTTAAAAATATAGATAATTATTCGAGATTTAGCAATAAAAATACTTTATATTTTCTGTACTTAGCATTCTATCTTTAGAATTTCGACGTAATTGAATCTAGTTACTTCCAAAAAAATGAGTGCTAATTTTACAGAACTGCTTTCCGCAGCTCTTCTACTATAATGATTTAATCGCACGCGCGTGATCTCTAGATTAAATGCTTGAGATTAGTTATATCGGAGAAATACACGGCGATTGCTGTTGCACATTGCCTCTCTCTTTTTCTTCCTCTTTTGATATGGTGTTGCGAGTCGGATAACGAATGTAACCGGCTGCCACGGTTCACGCACGCCGATATATCGCGTTACATTACTCGCGCTGTGTATCTGTTCATCCTTACGTTTTGCTGCTTAAGCAAGCGCGAGACTCGCGCTTGCACGTGCGCACCATGGACTTGCTGCACGCACGTCGCGGAAGTTCGGGTTTAAAGCAAATAACCTCTGGCACGAAACATTAATTATTGATTACGGAATCAAACTCGGTCGTAGACGTGTACTAAGCGTAACACAATTTGGGCACATAGTTTGGATATTTGATGATCCATTTTACCAGGAATAAAACGAAATATACTATCTTTGAATGTATACTAGAACGATTACTTTAACGATATTTACGACATTTTTGTCATGAAAAGAAAATTAAAAGCATAGAATGAAAATTTAATTTATTAACGAAAAGAAAAATTTTAATTAATTGATTTCGATTGGAATTAGCGATCTAAGTGAAGATGAAGATAAATTGTCAATTTGTATACAATCGTCAAACAGCTTGAACGCTTGCGGCCTATTTTACACGAGGCATTAAATGCTTCGCCGACGCGATATCGATCATCGATTCTCCGTGCTGTATTTTTCGCGATCCTTTCTGTACCTCGTGCGACCCGCTCCGGCGGTCTCGGCAATAAATAAATTTCGCCACGCGACGCTCACAATTCTTCGTCGGGCTACGGAACTTCGTGCACCACCTATTATTTCGTGGATCGGCACCGACTGACCCACACATGCGCACGGGACTACACAACATCGCGCATTTTTGCCCGCGTACGTCCGGTTGTAAATCAATTCGACGCATCGGAGGTATTTCAGTTAAATGACACATGAGAGTGTCCCTATAGAGCGTTCTCCTTTTCCATTTCGCTCTCCTCCGCTAAGTCCGTCTCTCGTCACTCCCTCCTTCTTGTTTTCTTTTCAACCGTACAACTCTGGGAGGATCCTACACAGGCCCGGGTGTAGAATTGAATGCGACGCATTGTACGACGTAGTCTGACCGTACGATATTACGAGAGCGAAGGGGAACGGCGAGCGGGAGGGAAGAGACAGCAGAAAGAGAGAAAAGGAAGAAAGATGGGCGCGAGGGTCGAATGGGGTGATGAGGAATAAGTGAGAAGGGCGCCAAGTCTCCCGAATAGAACGAGAGTCGTGGAACGGAGCTCGAGTTATGTACCGTCCACCCCTGGCCAATGGGCGCGTTAAATTATGCCTTGTCTCGACCGGGACAGGATCTAGACTGCATCTAGACCCTTGAATGCGCGACGCTTCCACGAAAAATTATACAGTTGGAATTACAATGTTTCTTTGATCTTTACTTAAATAACTACGACTAACTGTTTAATCGAGCTAATTGGAGATATAATTACAAAATTGTTTTTATGACATCTTTTTCTTTAAGAAAAATTGTTAATTTTTGAAGAAAATTTTCTCTTTACATACATTAAAAAAACATTTAATTTGTATGTTTAATACAATTTTAATGAAAAAGTAATTTTGTTAATTAAAATTTATCCATTGTTTTGTTGTCTAGAACACACTGACTTTTACTACTTGTCTACCGTAGCAACGTTTCCTTTTTCTTTCCCGAAAAGTGTAAGCGACAGCGGGAGACGCTCCGTCATGATAAGAAATCTCGACCGGGAATCCGAGCTCATTCAAGCGCGCCCCGATTTCCCTACCCCTGGAACCTGATTTGTCTTGTCCCTTTCTTCGCCAGAATTCGTGTCTCGCGTCTGGTAACGAGGGACTGGCGTGGAGGCAGGAAAAGGCCAAGTTTTATGGGCGAATCGCCGCCGTTGCGTTAGGCGGTAGGACATAGAAAAGCGAACGGGAGAAAGAGGAAAGCGGGAAATAAGGGAAAAGCGCGATCTGGGAATCGCGCGTAATGAGACTCTCAAAATATAGCCAAGGACGATTGTCGAGGGTCAGTCTACCGTACCCTAACTGCAACTGTCCATTTTTATTATTTTCCTTCCGCTTCGCCCTCTTCCCTCTTCCTCGCGTTCTCTTTCTTTCTTCTTTGCGACTCTCCCCGTTTCTCTCCCTTTCGGAAAGGCACTTTCACTCGCTATCCACCCCCTCGACGCGTCGCGGTGTCGGTACGGTCGAACGATAAATTCAAGACGCTTACTGCCTGCCCAATGGCGCGACGTGAGGGACGGGATTGAGCGACTGCGACGATGAGCTTCCGAAATATTGAGAAGAAATAGAGCGGGATGATAAGTCCGGTAGAATTATGGCGAGCCGTTATCCGCGAGTGCAAAGGTTGCGATCCTGAAATTTATCTTGGTAGTTGCCTCTAGTTCCTAGTATCGATAAGGTGTCCCGCACTACTTACTTGCGACCTTAAAGTCAGATTGATTGATGGATACCATCTTCATCTTAGTATCCCGCATAGGAATTGTACTTATATCTACGAACGTTTCTTTTTGCGTTTCTTTTTAGCGTCATATTTTTTTCAATATCCTCAGCCGTACTTATCGTGAAGACGCTGTAAATTATCCGCACGAAATGTACCATGTGAGTTTAAAGCCGAAATCATGGAACGTTTATGAACATGGCGCTCTCCATAAAATAATTCACGCGAATGGAATACGTGACGTATACGATTTGTCACGAGGCTCACGTGTACAACGGTAATTCGGAGCGTCCAATTCGAGCGGCGTAGCTTATCGTAATAGTTGGCCGCGGTAAACGCGGGACGCAAAAATACGGTCCGTACCACCGTAGGCACTATTCCTACCGGCGGACCCAGACAAAACAGTTGCACGCCAAATTGGCAATATTCCACCCGTGTGTACTCGGCCGTCGCTGAAATTGGAAATGTAGCTCGCGCATCTAGATTGGCCGGCCTCGGTTGAGCGAGAACTCTTCTCTCTCGCTCTCTTTTTTTTTATACTCTCGCTTGTCTGTTATTGCCACGTCACCGGGGAGAATATCGGTACCGGGACACGTTTTATTAGACGGAATTCCTAACTGTAACGATTTATCTGCGCTGCCGTAGATATTGCCCGGTTGCGCCGTCACCTCTTATTATCTCTCTATCTTTTTCGCGGCCTCGTGGCTGCACGAGTTCGCGGTTGCCCAACCGGCAAAAAGGTGAGGTCGCACTTTTATTACCATCATTATTATCGTTATCGTAATGCACGTCCGCGGAGAGGAAGAGAGAGAAGTATCGTCGTAAAATTCGGAGTATTTCTCCTAATTGCGAATAGTCACGGACGGTCCGTTTCTTTCGTCGTTTTGGCTTTTTCGCGGGGAAACGTGGTAAGATCGTCTTGATGTTAAATCGTCGCGTTTTCCTCGTAAAATGCAAGCGTACAATTCATCGTAAGCAGATATCCTCCGACCGATAAGACCGATATAGAGAAACGAAGAGAGAAACTGCAAAATGTGTATGTGTGCGTGTATGTGTGTCTATTCAATGAAAGCTTTATCACTGCTTCCGAGATGAATAAAAAATGTCGTTTAACAGCTAATTGCGATATCAATAAGCAATCAATCGAGAATCGAAAATATGTGATGAGAAATTATAACTGATTATTCGAGCAATGATATCCTTTCGGGAGACATTTCGACAATTGCGCCGTACTATTATATGCACTTTGACGATACTCATAATTTGATAATACCGGAGCAATAATATCAATCGCACAAAGCAAAGGGAAACATCAGCGAATCGATGCCATTTTCATTCGCGCGTGTCAGTTGAATTGATTTCTCGTTAAGTCGGACATGACCGAATGGTTTCCGCTGGAGCGAAAGGACGAGACACGCGGGGTGAAACCTCGTTTCTTCGTTTACATGCTGTCGTCGCCACTGTTACTTTTGTCCCAGGGGGTCTCGGACGGTCCGGCGCAATATTCCGAAGAGCACGATCGGATCCTTCGCGGTCCAGCACGGTTCATCTCTCGCTCATCTCTCGTCCGACCGGCCGGTGCGCTCTCCGACATAAAACGAGCGAAATGGTTTTGACGTGGAGTGCGGGAGCAACGGTGACGAGGGGTATGGTACGCGGCGACCGGGGACGGCGCGGCGTTCCATAATCCATTGTGTCCAGTGCCAATTAAACGGTGCTGCCATGCGTATGGTCAGGAACTAACCGGCCGTTCTCAACACGGTCACGGATCTCTACGCATACGCGCACGCACGGAGGTTTCTCTCTCCGTAAGAGGAGAGGAGCAGCCGTGGCTCGATGCAGGCGGAAGAGGAAGGGGAAGTGGAGTGAAGGAAGAGGGTGAGGTGAGCCACGGTTCGATTGGGGAGCATCTGGACCTCAGGATGTACCGGCAATTATCGGACCGGGTTACCTACAACCGTACACCGCACGCTCACGTACGCGTGAATACGTGAGCGTACTTCGGAGGGTGAGAGGGCAAAGTGAGAGCGAGGAGATAGAGGACCGAGAGAGAGAGAGAGAAAGAGAGAGAGAGAGAGGGAAGGTGAGGTTTGTGCAAATGCGCGAGAATCCTTGCAGCATGCGTTATAATCGCGATGGTGCAAGGATCGCCAGCAGTGCGCGAGAGATCGGTAGAAATCCGTTGATTGGTCTCTGCTACTTGATCCGGGGTTAGATCCTCCGGGCTATCTGCTGGTCGAGGACGAGGTCCGATTCGAGGTACAATCCGGCCGGTGGTCCGGTCACAGTGATGCCATCTCTCCCTTCACCCGCGTGTCTCCTTGACTACTGCGGTTCTGCGCCCTCGGGGGTGAGCGTTTGAACGTGTCGGTTTCGCAATCGGAAATTCGAGACGTTCCGGTTACGGGGGAGAACAGGTGATTGTTTCTGACTCGCTTGTCTAGGTGTAAGTGCGGTCTGGCCGGTGCCTTGATTGGATTGGACGTGGCCACTGACGAAAGGGTCGTATCGAGTATCTCTTAATGACTGGACT
This sequence comes from Tetramorium parvispinum, assembly GCA_011638315.1. Classification (NCBI taxonomy): domain Eukaryota; kingdom Metazoa; phylum Arthropoda; class Insecta; order Hymenoptera; family Formicidae; genus Tetramorium; species Tetramorium parvispinum. The sequence continues at coordinate 61,773 of VBVR01000156.1, read as the reverse complement.
AGACGACGCGAATGTTTTACGCGAATGTTTGGTCACGCTAACGCGGCTTAATGAGGAGAACAGCGATTCTGGAGATCCTTGTGCCGTTCGTTAACGTCGCAATATGACGATTGCGTTTTCGCGTGGAAGGAGTCTCTATAAGATCACTTACATATAAAAATATATATAAAGAACCTTTAATTTGATTATTTAAAACGAGAATGTACTTTTATGTGACAAGAGTTTAAAGGATTTATCACGAACAAATGTCACGAATGTCGCAAGTGGTTAAATTCCTCCGGTTTTAAACACGTGAGTCTGATCTTTCGCGAGATGAGGAATGAAAGGAAGAGGGGAACATCTTGACGCGCTTGGTCTCAAGCACGAACGAGGGTGCTATTCTTGAACGCGCGTTTCTTCGCTCGTAGCATTACTTCGTTCATTACGGCAAACATATTACGGTGAGCCGCGCATCCCAGCGGGTCGCATGATGGAGATGTAATCGTGATATCTGTGTTTGCTAATGTAAATCCGTCGCGCTACCGGTATTTATAATGCGAGCGGGCATAATCGCGTGTCCGATGCACCTTACGTTGCACGCGCATTTACCGTCCCCACCATCGTTTTTATTATTGATGATCATTCGTATTTCCTGACCGATCTGCCGCGAGTTTCTAATGGATATGCCTGCTTAATGAACCGTATTAAGCAGAATTGCGGTAATAATTATGCGCGCTGTCAATCTGAGATATAGTTATTGGCCGCGGGGCATGCGGCCGTTAACTAATGAAATTATGGCAGATCCTTAAATTTTATTTACCACATTAATTTCGAGATTGTCAGGCGTTTTTTTTGCGTCCCACGCATAAAGTTTTGCAACGATTACAGAATTTAAATCCTGACGGTTCTTCGCCTCGTAATAATCCATTCGTACTCTTACGATACTCTCCATTTAATTGTCTGCCGTAACTCTGTACATTATACTGAATTTATATATTTTTTTTCTTTCGCAGTCGTTAATTGCAACAATCCAATGCGTGCTTAAGGATTTAACCTCAATATTCATGACACATTAGTGGGCAGATTCAATTATAAATTCAAGCCTGTAATGCGCTAAAGAACTCACGAGATCCTTGAGGTGCAGAGTGTGTCTCGGATTGTGCGATTGCATGTTCAGAGTCGTCGCGATGACGAAGATGCACTGGGACTAATCGAACGCGAGAATCGACCGAGATGGTAGGAACGAACTTACCGCGCGCTCTCTGTATGCTCTTTCCACGTGGACACGTGTTCAACCACGTGTGCTTCGACCCCTCGGCCGTTACTTCTGCCTTTTTACCTCTTCTCTTTTTTTTTTCTTTTGCCCGCTGCTCCTGACTCACTGTAAGTTCCTCTGTCTTTTTTCTCTCCTGCCTCTCGCGACAAACTACGTTTGTCCTTTTTCCACTGACGCACGCAGCTTATATCTTGTACAGAGTGAGTCAGTAGAAAGTACTCTCGCACGATAAAGAGGGGGTCGAGAAATATCTAATCACTATTTAAAAATAGGATTAGGACTTTTATTTGTACACGTTTTTCTAGCTTTCGTATTGTTTGGATCTGTGAAGTCTTTTAAACAACACAGGCATAGATATTATTTAAACTCCGCGTTAAAATTGATTAGAAAAAATATATGTTGCATATATGTTGATTTTTCTCTGTATGATTAGATATTACAATAAATGACGATCAATTTTTTATTTTAAAGTAAATGATCTTGCAAAGTAAAATTTATTAAAATATAACACATATTAACGCGGAAAACTCTATCTATGGATAATATTTGAGTTGAAAATTTTCAGAAAACACATATTGATTGTTATCTGAGAAAAATGATAATTCTTTGAGACACACCCTGTATATTCTCTTATATACCTCATATGTCTGTGTGCGCGCACACGTACCGCATGTTCATCGTCTTTTTGCTTCCTGCGTGAAGGTCTTTTATTATTTTATTATAGAACGGGTTTGTCAGTATATTGCGATCGCGCGCGCGAATAAGACGAGGGAGAAGTGGAGTATAGTCGCGTCAACGGTGCCACGGATCTTGGATCGTCCTGTGGCAAAATATCGCATGAAATTAATACACGACGCAGCGAGGTTTATTGTACGCGTAGCCGAGCCGCATAATTGACTGCATAAATTTTTCTACGTGCGAAATGAAAAATGTCTCTTTTCGTTAAAGTTGCATAAGCTGTTATTTCAAACCTCTCATTTTATTATTTTTTTAAAAATTTATCGTGCAAAATATATAGAAGAAAAACATATGATGTTAATAGATATGGTAGTCTTTAATCAAGTCATTTTTTCGTCACCATCTAATTTATAAGCCATAAAATGCATAATTCATTACGCTCCTTTTCTATATTTATTCGGTTATGATGATAAACGCAGCGAGGCGATGCAATATAAGCGATGATAGCGGCGATGGCTACCGTTCGCGTATATGCGGACCGCATAAATTCATTAACGTGTGGTTATCGATGGCCATCGAAAGATTTATGACAACGAAACCCTCCGTTTTATGATCCTCTTGGCAACCCTCTAATTTTTGTCGTCATGCCCCTCGTCGTTCTGCGATTGCTACTCCCTTCTGCTGTCGTCTTAAGACGTTGCATGTACTTGGACGTCGCGAGCGAATGCTGCAATCTCACGCTTGTAATCGCACTTACATAAATGCTATGGAATAATGATGCATTAAGTCGCGACATTTTCACGTCGAGTGGAATAAAAGGAGGGGTTATTACAGGCCGCTTTAATTACTGTCGCTCGATGACTGGAATGTCACTTCATGGTCGTTAGACGTGGAATTACGTCGTCTTCCCCGAATCCGACACTGAATACAATTTAATGAGCCTAATGGCACTTTAATCCGTTCGCATAAGGATGCCTTTGAAACGTTGGCGCAACGCTTGAGGACAAATCGGCTCTTGCTGTCCGCTCTAAGGTGAGGCCCTCTCTGCGAAAGTTTCCAGAATAATTAATTAATTTGTCCAATCGATACACTTCAAATTGGTTAAGTTTAGCAGCGTGCAGTGTATAAGGCATGTCGGTTTAGCTGGTTAATTGTTCACGAACATACTAGGTCCTCAAGACCTCGAGTTAAGGTCACGATTCTCTCAACATAGACTTAATGAATTAATTACTTTGCTGTTCCAGTCTACTATCTCAAACGTTATCTCAAACTTTGATTTAATAACGTGCATGAAATTGAGAAACCGAACGAAAATGGAAGTAAATCGTTATCAATTGTGAAGCGTTAGGTAGCGTAATTTTTGCTCCGAGACGGAGAAAAATGATATTTTTATCTCGAGAGAGTGTGGAATATTTACAAGTTCTGGTAACAATCAAACTATATCGCTCGATAGAATTCAAGAGTGTTTGCTCTCAAAATAAACGATGATGAATTTAATTCTTGCTCTCAGTTTCTCAATTCTAATTTAATCGTCGAGATCGCATTACATCGAATATCTGATAGCCACCCCCTCCCCTGCGGCAATCACGGCGGTAAACCGATTATTTCCACCATTTAATCGGTAGCGCTTAACGGTAAACGCCATTTACCGTTCGCAAAACCAAAACCGAGCATTTGCCGAAGGTTGGAGAAAGGTTTTAAAAGTAGTCTTTGCGGCGGGCTAAGGTCAGTGCCGCGAACATAATATGGTTAGTGACCGCGTGACGTCAGATGGGTGCGGAGAGAGAAGGGAACGAAAGGGAGGGGACCACGTGACGGCGATAAAACAGATCGTACGGGTGGGGACCACGTGTAGCACGGTGGACAAGCGGGCAGGAGAGGTGAACGGGAGGGAAACTGGCTGGTCTGCCAGTTGCAACGGGGAAAGGGTGGCTGTCGGAGGGACGTTGAGGGGAAAGGGCGGCGGGCGTAGTACTACGCCTCGTACTACACGCACGTGCGTGTGTAAGATGATAACGAGAGTGCACGCATTGGCTCGCGGACGCGCGCGCGCGCGCGCTCGCTGCGCATACAGGCACATGCGTGCCTCGCGTTGATACGCATAGCGTAGCGAGAACTCGATCAGGGTCGGACGTGCTATCCGGATCTATGGATCGAGAAATGCGTTTTCGCAGAAATGAAACACGAGTTCTCGCCGATAACTGGACTGAGCGATCTCGCGTGTTTCCTTTTTCTCCAGTTTCGAAATATTTTCAGGCTTCGGAGAATTTGGGGCTGTATGCACAGGCCGCTCGACAATGGACGACTTTGTTGGGGGAGATATAGATATGGCGAGATACGGCACAACACGAAATATGAAGTTCAGTGTTTTCGTGAAATGTATTTTTCTTCTATCTCTGCTGAAATAATAACTCCTATCTTGAATCAATAACTGATTAAGCGTGACTTACATAAAATTTTGTCTCGCATTATTCTTTTCCAAATATTCAATCGTCCAAAAGATGATCAGTTCCTCTTTAAATTTGTCTCTAGAAACTATTTTGCACTCATTACTATCAATTTCCAATTTTTACTGATCTTCGATTATATTCATTGTTGAAGATGCGTTTTCCGAAGATGAGGGGAATAGAAAATTGAGAATTGTTTAACATTCGATCAGAGGGAGAGGAATTGTCCCTTCGTCAATGCGAGGCGATCGATCGCTGATTGATTATGCGCGTCTATTTCAAATTCACGCGCGGATGCGTATTGCATTACGCGCGATTTACATATGTCAGTTCGACGGCCGGGTCCGACCCTGAGAGTAATAATGGCTCGTATCTGCGTAACACGTAATACGACGGCGAATACGGGAGAAAGACAGACGCGAACGGTGGGCAGGGAGGGAACGGAGCGAGGACGCTGGAGGGCGAGCGTAAAAAAAAAAAGGGAAAAGAGGAAGAGCAGGAGCCTGCGCGAGTGCTTCGCGGTGCACGGTGCAACGATAACGCGGTCTGCAGGATGACTGATAGCTTTCATATCGCGGGAGGATGCTGCGGATGCGTGGGTAGACGCGGGGATGAGGCCACGGACAAGTTTCCTTTATCATGGCGCATTACGGATCTTTAAAGTCCGATACATGCGACAACGAGCGTTGTATACTGTCCAAGTACGCGGAAGAGACGTAAAAGATTACTGTCAAAGCTGCTTTTAATCCCTCTACCATCAAGAGAGATGATGAAATTTACTTGAGTTTTCTACTGCGTTTTAATTTCCGACAAATGATTTTCATCATCATGTATTTGGGGCGCGTTTCTCCTTTAAGTGCGCTTTTTGCGTAGATCCATCTCTTGCAGCATTTTAAATGAAGAAGAAATAATAAACGGATATTCTCTCTGATACTATGCATGTTCTAAAGAACACTTTGCACACGCGTGCAAAATTATTACTATCGTCCACGATTTCACCACGTTTCACGATAACAATTTTGGCTTGTATGTGGAAGGACGCGAGATATCTCCCCGGGACTTAGCCAAGTGAAACGTGGCTGCGCATCAGGTCGCGAGCTTAACAGCCCTGTAAAAAGTTACGCGAGGAAGTAAACGAAATGGGGCAACAATAAACGAACGCATAGGTGAAAGAGGAGCGATAGAAACGTCAAAATGTAACACGGCGTTACGAGGCACGTACAAATAGCCGGTTGTTCTGCAATAATGCTGGTATTGTTGAGCTTATCAAGCGAGGCTAATTGGACGCCAACAGCTGGACCGAGGCTTCGCAGTAGCCCGGGCTGCAGTCCGCGCGCCGCCTCTACTTTACACTGATAATGTAATGGGACCTATCTGGAACACAAAAGGCCGCAATAGATTAATGGATTTGTCTGAAATTGTCACCGAATGTCAAAACAAATCGATGGGGAAAGCGGGAGACAGTATTTGCTACTAGACGGAGAGCCGACGCGTTGCATCGCCGGCGTTGAACGCGTTAATCCCCTTTATCGGCCTTTCAACGAAATTGCATGCAAATGCGAAATGCAGCTCGACACGAATCCAACGAGGTTTCCAATACAAAACTTACAGTCCTGCATTCATCTGACCTTTTCAGATCGCTCTTCCATGATTATCTATTACGCCTGTACTTCTGTTGCAATATTTTTTTTCTTTTCATTTTAAAGTCAACATTGATCTCGATCTTGTTATCACGACTTTTGTGCGTCACAATGTCTCGAGTTTCTTAAAACAATAAGCGAGCGTTGTAACTCCTGGCTACGTGGGTTTACGATGAAGCAGAAGACAACGCGACGCGCGCGACGCAGTTGAGGCAGGCGATCGTATCGACTTTCACAACAGGAACACGAGGAGACTGTGTTTGCGTTGCGGGGATCGACTTCGCGGCTCGGGTGTGTGTGTGTGTGTGTGTGATAAACGCGCGCGAGCGTTACGCACATCGCGCGTGCAGTAATAATAGCTGGGGCGAGCCTCGATTAGAGCCTGCCCGTACGTAAGTAGTAAGCCGGAGCGCAAGAAGCGGCGGCGGTGGCGGCGGCGGGGCTGGCCCGACGTACTTGTGTTTTGCGAGAAAGAGATGAGGAAGATTGCACGCGGCAGAATATACGTATGTATGTCGGATTTTGTAGCAGCAGTAACCGTACACAGCTTCCGTCTGTAACGAAAGAAGCAAATTGCCGCGTTCTCGGTGAAAATGAACCACTATTTCGCAATCGGCCGATGCCCTCTCTCGCCGGCGCGCTCCGTATACATATATCGTCTCCGTCCGTATTTACATGTAGATATTTCAAGCGTTTCAATCATCGTCGACAATTACGCCTGATACACGATAATTTGCGTGTCGACTGTTCACATTTGCGCCGCTTTTTCGGACCATTATCAGTTTTCGATAAATGTGTTCGCGGGAGATTCGACTCTCACGTAGCTCGTTAATATCTAAACGAGCGCACGAGTTATTTTCGACCACTCGCGTTTAGCTCGGTACGGAGGCACGACACTGAAATCGGCCGTTGGCCGATAACTGTCGTATCCTTCGTATAATGCCGGAAATGAAACGCGGACTACTTTAACCGGATTAAAGTCAGAGGATGGAGTGAGGGCGAGGCCGAGGTTGAGTGAGGTTCCGTGTTGATTTTAACGAAATCTTCGTTTCCCTCCCGTTCGCCCGATTGGCGTTGCGCGCATCGCGGCCGCGCTCGGAATCGAAACTTCACCGCGATTCTCTCGCCTCGAGTTTACTGAGTTCGAAACTAGTCGACCGTCCAATCGGACGGGGGTATCGCGCAAAGTCTGTGTCTCCCGAGACCCGTACTGTCCCTGGCTCGGGCAAAATTAGTCGATAAACCCCGGTTTAAAGTTCCCGAACTTCTATACAGGAAGAGTTTGCCCCCGCGAGGCAGTAGGAATTTACTTCCCCGTTGCGGATCAAGGAAAATAAAGGGTGGGACAAGGAGAGGAAACTGAAGCTGAAGGAAGGAAGGGTCGGCAAGAAATAATGGATGATTTTTCTGAAATGAGTTCAGAAAAGAATTGCAATATAAGTTTATTGTCCTTTTTCTAAATTAATCGAATGAAATTATCTCTTAGTGGTCTAAAACTTTCTTTCTAAAAATTAATTATGACTGTTTTAAATCTTGAATTTTATTTTATTTATCATAATTTTTGAATTATAGAAAAAAGGAGGGAGAGCGAAGATTGAAAGAGCTGAGTCTCTTTCCCGTGTAGAATCGGATTTCATCTCCGACTGTACCAATCAGCAAGGCGCCACAGAAAACGCATTAATGAGTAAACCACTGGCTGGCGCATCGTCCCCGGCGCGCTAATACGTTTATTTCCTTGAGTCCGAGTCCTCGGTAATGACGTTCGTGGAATCGACGATCGCACGATCGCGTTCCTCGCGCTTCCCGGATGTGCGAATGTCGGCCGCGGTTATCTCGGAGGCGCGACGCTACTGATTGATTGAGGCATCGAATTTCATTAATCGCTCGTTAGCCGATGCGTCGTGTATGTAAATCTCGGTCGTATGTACGGCTAGATAGCGGGTATATAGATAGCGGGTTATCGGTCGTTCTTGCCGAGCGAATTGCTCCTTCCCCGCGGCTCTTGCCGGAATCGTGATTCATTTAGTTGAAAATAATAACGCGCCGCACTCTTCTCTCGTCTCCGACATTTCTGATCTTTCTCCATCCTGTCAGTCATATCTCTCGCTTCCCATTTCTCCGCATCGTTATTTTTCTTTTTTAGCGAATGTCAGCCTCTCTTCATCATCGGAAAAGTGCGGCAGTCGGATGTTGCAGCTTATTATCGGTCAACGTTCCGCATTTAGCGCATCAATTGCAGATTTATTTTTACTCCAATTCTTACATAACGTCTGATTAATTACGTAGGGATAATTAATTATAGACACGTAACGTATAGTGATCTTTCGTATTTAATTGATAAATGTTTAAAAATGAATTAAAAATTTTATGACGCATTTAGTTCATTGCGAATTTTTCATTTACCTCTTCCGTTCGTCCTCATTCTTTTTTCATCCGCCTTTGTCTATACAATCCTCTGCGCAATCCGAGCGAGTCAGCTGGATAAAGAAGGCTTCTAGTCGCAGTCGTTCGCGCAGCAACGACTATGTCGACGAAGACGACGGCTGCACCATGGGGTCTCCACGTTGGTAAATGGTCATTGAGTCAATTACGCGGATAAAGTGCGCCATTGTGCGGCGCGGCAGCGATTTTTCTAACCCCGTTCTCTTGTCACAGACGTTTGCGGGGTTAGATGGATAACGACTCGTGCCTAATGACGTGCGTTTATTTGATACGGTAGTTAGCACACTTCCTTGTCGCTCCCCTTGCTAATGGAATCAAAGAATAAGATAATAAACGCAGACTGTATTGATCTCTTAAGAGCTATAGATATTTAACTTCTTGTAAATATATGGTAGCATGTAATCCTCTTTATCTTTTCGTAGAAGCTAGAGAAATCTTAATAATTCAATAAGCCAATTGCCCTGAAAGTAATTAATCGAAATCACATTTATTATTAAAGATGATATTCGATAAATTAGTCGTTTATGAGTTTTGTTCGTTTTGTCACAGTTTCAATATTTATCATTCCAATATTGTCCAGAGTCTAAATACATAATATAAATGATAATGAAAATGAACGCTGATGAAAGACGATAACGTGCGAGTGATGTTACAGCTGCACGATGGCATAATAACAACAGCGTGTGATGTTCACTTCTTGATAAAGCGATTACGATAATGATACATTATTATCATCCCATGATACGACGTAGTTATATGCCCACGCTCCTAAATTGTTCTTTTATTACTATTGTTATGTCGCTTCGCATTTCCGGTCTATGTATTGGCGAGTCTATGAGAACTCGGAGTGGATAAATTTTTTATGATGTAATGATCTAAAGAAGACTTTTTTTTTCATATTTTATGCACAAATTGTTTTTCCTAGATTCTATCGGAAAGAAATATGCAAATGTTTTATATCACAAATTTCAATTATTTCTACATTTGGAAATTATTATTCTACTATACGAAATAACAAATTGCAATATGTAGTACTTCATATTCGCAGCAATATATTTGCTTTCCCTTTAGAGATCGATTTTCCCACAAGTCTCACGTGCTAACGAATGTATCGCAAGTTTCGCGATACCGGAAATTCACTTAGTAAGGTACAATTATCCTGTACAACTCTCGTACGTTAAATCAAAATCCCACGATCGGCGCTGCCCGTTGTACTCAATTATAGCATTTATAATGCAGTGTGTCATCGGTAGGGCAGCGGTAGTCACGAGTTATTATTCGCGAGAAAAAGCGCGGTATCGAGTATTTCTCTCGGCGCGTGTATATACGCCCGTAATATTCGGTTAGTCCCGTGCACGTGATCTTTGGAAAGTTAACGATAGGTTCAGTATTACCGGCACGTTTAACCCCTTTCTTGTTCAACCGCATTATGAATATACCCCGGATACGCATGAGTGCTACTTCGCACGCCTTCACGTTTACCCCTCTTATATCTTATCGATTTTTTTTTCATCGAGGTCGAATTACACTTGGCGATCGATTCGCGAATGCACGAATAAAATCAATATTTAACAATGATTCTTTCAAAAATTCGAAATGTGTAATATTCATAAATTATGTAAACCGTGAAGCAGATTCGCGGTTGAAGTAAATGTTTATACGAAAAATTAAATTGCAATTATAATTCTGAAAGATTTAGTTGAGTAATTTTACCAATTTTTGTGAATTTTGTGTTTTTTATTTCGGATTAAATAACAAGTTTTAGCCCAAAATTATCTCTTGCAGTTAATTATAGTTAAGACGCTAGGCGTGTATTCGCGCGCGATTTACTCTCCGCACAGGGACGGCGCGTGGGCGTGGGATTACACGTGTTTCAAAAGAACGGTCGGCCGACACGCACGTGAGACAAAAGACGCCGATTGGGCGCCGGTAAATATGCCGGGAGGCCCCCGGTGTGTTTATTCAAATTCAGTTCGACACGCGGAAAACAAGCGTGCGCATCGCGCGCGATGGACACGCGAGACTTGCGTGCACGTACGTAGTGCAGTGTACGTACGCGCTCATCAGCTAAGTGCTCCCGACGCTGTCTCCTGCCGGTTTACGCGCGTTACGATTTGTTTTAGCAAATGAAGAGGAAATGGGTACCGTCAAATTCGCTTAATTTCGACAATACCTACTCAAGCCACGCACGCACTTAGCGCTGTTATCGTTGTATTTCACGTACGTTCGCGTATCATTTATCTGCATATTTATTACTAGTTGGAAACACTTGTGCCGTTGCTGTTATGAAATAATCGTGCCAGCTTTTCATGATTATTAAGTCGTTTTATTGCAATACTTTGTTCGATAATATTTAATATATTTTGTACCAATAATAACAAAAATATGAAATATGAGGATTATTGCAGAGAAACATGTATCGCTTCAGTTTGTTTTAAAATAAAATTAAAGGATAAAATGCGTTTCAATATCGAACCTTATTTTTAAAAAATCATAATCCAAATATTAATAAAAATCAAGAATATTTCTTGAAATATAAGAGATTATTATTTCATGTTCCTAATAACTTTTCGCATCACCATAAATCTATGCTCTCAGTTTATGCGCCTATTCATGTCAGGCCCGTGGAAGTTTTAGGAAGTTTCAGGTGGATACCGTTATCGTCGGATCAATCTTCGTATCAGCCTTAAAACGTGATATATCGACCTGCGCGGACGCGGCGCAAATAATGTCGTCGCGCGTAACCGATGCCGGCTAATGAATTCTTAGTGTCCGCGCGCTCGGCTCTCGAGCATTCCCGGACACGCGAGCTCCTCGTGGAGGGTTAATTTAATACGTAGATCGCCCGCAGGTATATCCAGCCAGGTATCTTCCGTCTCCGCCCTACGTCGGCGAGCAGACCGCGAAATCGACGCCGCGCCGCGTATAATGCTCCGTTCTATCCTTCCGACCCTTCGCTCGTTTACCCTCGCGCGCGCAGGGGTTGGAAAGAGTTATATCCACGATCTTCTATCAGCGCGCCACGGTAATGAGAACACGACGATCATTGAAATAATACGCCGTGGTGAAATGGGATATGCCACCTTACTTGCGTACGTGCTCCTATTATGCGCCGAACGAACGTTCTGTCGGGAAATACAGATGAATGTAAGTGCGTCTCGAGGGGTAATCACTCCCAATGACAGTGGTATTGAGTAAATATATTTTGATGAATGTATACGTGTATTATAATCGCTCGCAATTACTTATAATTAATATAAAACCTGACAGAATTGTCAAAAATTGATTTTTCATTAATGAAAAATTTATATATCGAATTATTTAAAATTTAAATTTTACAAACAGATGAAAATTCTTATTTTTAATGATTAATAAATCATCTGTATTTTTCTTATTTGTTAAGCTTGCGAGATATTAGAAGCGCAAAATTCCAAGTTACGATGGTAGGTCGTTGCACCGATGAGTGCTGGCGCGTACCATTTTTCCGGATTTCCGTTTGCGGCAGAAAATTCCAAACGGCTGGAAGAAATCTGATAACGGTTGTCTCTCGGGACTTGAGCATGTCTAAGATGTTCCGCTATTGAGTATATGATTGTCTCGAGCGGACTGTCGTCTCTTTAGGTGACTCACGCGGCTATGTGCGAGTACGGGGCGTTGAGAATCTCGTTAAATCGATCGGTGGAGTGGCGCGCGAGTGTCCAATTATCATGATTCTCTTATCGAGTACCTTCCTCGGCTCACCGAAATGGTGGAACTCGGAAAATAGCCCCCGAATAAATCAATCGGCCACCGAACTTCCCGATCCGACTTCGTGATCGCGTGTGCAGCCGATGCCTGCGGGAGGGAAGGGATCGGGAATTGGCATAAACTTCGGGGGCTGATTGTCCGTGACGAGCTCATCCGGGCCGATTTTATGGCCATGTAACGTGCATCCCGCTTTACTGCCGCGATGTTCCCGTTTATCGTGAATTTCACTCTCGCGTCGCGGAACTCGTTACGAAATGTTCCGAGAACACATTATTATGGGACGCAGTCGTTAGACGACAAATATTACTGCGGTGTGCATTTCCGTAGAATTTTCCTAAATTAACGATTTCGTCGTTGCGCGATATAATGTTTTTGCTGCGTCTGATAGACGAACGATATTATCGGGTGATTACGATATCATGTGTCTTCATCGAATTCTTTCCAAATTTACCACTTATTTATAATAAAAATGGCAATTCCCCGTTGTGACACGAAACGTCTATTATAGTGTTCTTGAGTTGTACAAAAACTAATTATTAGATATATACTTATGTTTGAAACGACTGAAAATTAATTGAAAAGAAATTACACGGTGACGACGGCGTAGTAACTTGGAGCGAAAATTTCAGTTTCGCGCGCGTCCGAAATTAAAACGTATTTCACTTTACGCGTGTAATGGAGGCGGAAACGTTAAGCAACTACCACCGCGGGATGGCCGAAAATATTGGGTCGCGTGCAGTAACATTTTATCTCGCGCCGATTCCGGTGATATCATCGAGCCCCAAATTTTCGAGGATTTTGACCGTGCGAGCGGATCGGCCGATTCGTATCGGAAGCGTTCCACTACCGTGACAAAGTTGCGTGAATACACGATAGGGTCGCGGCGACGACCATCGGTGGTGGTCTCAGGGCGCGGGGGAGGGCCGCACTCTCTGGTAACCTAACCCATATCGCGTTGAGGGTGGGACGGCGCGAGGGGTGGCGCGGCGGTGATCCACCCGCGCATTCGTCCATCGCGTCCGTACTAATCTGTGGTCCAGTCGTAAACCGTTTAATTCCGCACCGTGATAAACCGCGCCCGCCGTTTATTGCCTACGCCACCCCGGGTCACTCTGCCACCCCCTCGGAAAACCACCCTCACCGGAGGATAGTACGGATCTCTGCGCTCGTGTGCGACGAGTTCATCCGGGCGAGTGTAATTAATAGATATTATTTATTCGCAGCGCGTTTACGGTCGTTGCACCGATAACTGGTCGAATGACGAATCGGCAGAGCTATCTGTATCTTTTTATCAGGCCTCATTAAGATTTTAATATCAGATCTTATCTTTTCGCTATTTTATGTGTTTTATCTTGTTTTAATACGATTAAATATTATAGCGGTAATATTGCTGACGCTACGTCATTTACGTATTATCAAAATTTATTTTTTCTTACTTTTTTTTGTGTCTCTCAGCCTTGTTAAAAATCAAGCTTATATAAAATTATTATTATTACAAACTTTCTTAAATGTCAATTTTAAATGGATAAATGATGGTTTTTTACAATGTATTTCACGAGATATGACTTAATTAGGTCTTTCCCTCCCATTTGACCCTTCCATTTTTACGCGAGAAAGGTGGAGAAGAAAGAGGCCGCGGTGAATGGCGAAATTTCAGAGGGGGAATTTTCATGCTGCCTTTTAATCCTCTTTTGCGTTTCACGGTGGTCAAAAGAGCTTTGGAGTTTTTTTTTTAACTACAACGAAGGGGAATCAAAGAGCACGAAGATCGGTCATCGTCATTGGCACGGAGTGTATTTAATCGCTTCATCAACGTTCGCTCCACGTTGTATTTTCCGATTAGTCGATTCACTCGTAAAACACGCATATATTTCTGCCGCATATGTTTCTCTTGTAAAGCACCTGTGATACGTTTCAAGAGCACCTGTCGTACGAAAATTTATAGTAAGCTTCAATCTTTAAGGTAAAATCCAATAAGCCAATTTCGCATTCGATTTCGCGATTTACGCCCGTTTCTGCTCAGGTATCGCTTATTTAATGCCATCCGAGACATCTATCAATTTAATTGGGCAATGTTAATTCCGCCGACGATGGCCTATAAACCGTGGGTGTATTGCTAACGAGACGCAGTATGGGGTAGTTCGGTTTCCCCGGGTCCAGCCACGATTGCATATATATTGCATATCCTGAGCGAACTAAACGAGCGCGCGCGCGTGCGAGAGAGAAGGAGAGAGAGAGAGAGCCGAAGAGAGCCGAGGCTACTGGCTACTGTTAATCAGTTTAGAGTTTATGTCCCTCCATAAACCCGGGCGGTCCCCGTCTAGATGTCATTAATAAAACCCCCGTTGATAACTCGAAAAGTCGCAAGATATACCGGACGGGTAACATCGTCGTCGTCGTCGTCGTCGCCGTCGTCGCTCTGATCGTCCCCGTGGTGGTTGTGAAGTATAAACTTTTGTATACGTGGAGTGCTCGTTATACGTGTACTCGACGAGAGAGAAGAATTTATTGCCGAGATCCACATCACTCTCCTCGGAATATAACAGCTTTTTCATTTCGATGATGGCGCTCTTAATCTAGCGTTTCAGATAATTACCGGGATTACATCGATGTCTTCGTAGATTTTTTTTTGTTACCCGAGTCAACTTTCGCATAAGCAGAGCTACGTAATTGGAAAGGCTCATTATTACAACGTTAATTGCGATATCAATGACTTTATCTATAATCGTTTTATCATCAAATGACTGATAAAAATGTGTGTAAGTTTACAATTTTTATTTTTATACATGACTTATATTTTATCGTGTGGCATGAAGATTATGTCCAGTTTCAGTTTTTTTTTTCCACGATTTTGTTGCGAGTTAGGTATTTTCGATATCGCGCGAACGGTGTATGGAAAAAAGATAGTCCTTTCAAATATCAGCGTATATGATAGCCGGCTATGATATCGCGATGGCTCTCACACATTTTATAGGATTAAAACTCAGGCACGTATCGGCGCGTTTGTGCGCGCGTGCGTGTGGCTGACTGATACATTTCGAGTTTTAACGATGATCCGGGCAATAACTTCGGGCTTAACCATGGTGTGAGTTGTGGCTTTCGCTCGATCACCAATCATTGTTTATGCCTCTGGTAATTAACTAATGTTCTTCTCTATGCAGATTACGTACCGTTTCGTGTTTCAGTCCGATATATCGCGCAATCGGAATGAATTATTAATGCTGAGAGTACATCTCAAAAAGACGCGAAGAATAATTGTGATTACTTAGTATTTGTATAAAATATGCCAAATATATATTCCAATATCATCCTTAATATGTTAGAAGCAATTTCTATTACAAAATTTATTAGAAATTCATGAACCGTTTTATAGAATCTAATACTAATGAAATCGCATCATAATCGAATGTAAAATTATATAAACTGCATTTTTGTTTTACTATCAGAGATATCATCTACAACTGAATCGTGATTTTAGTCAGTACAGGCGCGAACTACAATCATAGAATGTTGCAACGTAAGCATCCTTTAACCGTTTCTCGTACACGTTTTCACGCCCTCCCGCGAACACACGTGCGTTCCTCCTGACAAGCGAAGTGCATTTGCATCGTCAGGCGGGTGACGGCAGCAACGATGCGACGTACAATAATTATTACGATCGGGAGGCCGTGGAAGGGCATATGTAGCATCGCGTACGTAGCTGCGTAGCTTGCGTAAAGGCGGGAAGGCGATAAGATCGAATGCGTGTGTCCCCGCGGGCGTTCTCCTGTCGCCGTGTCTAACGCGTGAGACACGCACGGCCTTACGGTGCGTGCTGCGTGTCTGCTCGAGCCGATGCCCGGTCCTCTCTCCTTCGGACGTGCTAGGACGGTTGCGTGCATGCAGACTGACCTTCGCAACAGCGCGTACGCAAGGGACAGTGTCTCTCAAGCCCTCGATCGCTGGCTGCAGAGAGAAAAATGTTAAGATATTTCGATTCCACAAGGATGAATGTAGAAATATTTGTGATACTCCGAAGATATATCAATCATATTTGTTTTTTAGTAAGTGAGCTTGTGTAGGCGAAGGCGACCTTTAAACACTTTAAGGCAATCTTCGAATTTGAGAAACGCTGGATGTCACAGGGCCTCGAGGCTACTCGCTCAAATTGCGCCACTTTCAATTAGTTTCGAGGGCGAATCATCGTGATAAGGAGTATAGTATTTGTGCTGGTTTACTTCGGAGCAGCTATTAATTCTACATTCGTTATTTCACCCGATGTTCCATATTGCGGAAGTTCTAACCATTCGTATACGTGCTTTACATGTATTCGGATTGATTTTTATTATTTTTCCATCTTTTAATAATTATTGTTGATATCTGTTTTATTGATATACGAAATATAATGGATATTTATATCTCTCTTAAATGCTTTTTCTTTCTTCTGTCCTCTCTCTTTTCTTTTTTCTGCTATCGCCTACTTGCTATCGATTTTCAATTATTTATACTTGAAAATTCATAAAAGGTGCATGCCGTGACGAAGTTCGTCGCGGTACATCGACTCGAAATCGCGCCGTAAATGTGTACGACGGAATAGTGCACGGATAAGAGTATGATCCATTAGCCGTAGAAGAAGGTAATATGGCATTAGCACGCGCGAAAGGGCGTGCTGACCTATCCCACTCACGGAGGTCGTACGAAAGGGGAAAAGGTGTAATGGGTAGAGGCGCCGACCCTTCCTCGACATCGTTGGCACAGTTAATTACCGTCGAATATGATTTCACAGACCGAAGAAGAGTCAGAAGTGCACACTTATCGTGGACTGTGTAATCGGCAGTTTCGCGTATGTAATCCGCTGGGGTGACCACGTTTTAAGTGGTTATCCTCGTAATTATCTTATATCGACAGAAACGCCAAGTTTATTCGTCGAGATTAAAGTCTTATCGGTTTCGTTCTGATGGCTGCCGTTATCGTTACGCACGAAAGAGAAATGTACATTTCAACACACGAGATAAATTGTTCAAAAATAAAATTATTGAAAGTATAATGTATTACAAAATCCAAAAGATGTTTATTTGACTTTGTTTATTATGTTTATTGTTTATCATTTGTTATTAATTAATTATGCATTTATGTATGAATGAGATGCAATATTTTCGCGCGTCTCAAATACGTTCGTCGCTCTTTCTCGTCTACGAATAAAGAGAACTAGACCGACTGGCTGGCACCGTCGGTGCAGTTTTGGTGTATGAAACGCGAGAAATATGAAATTCGTTTCCTCACGGACTTTGAATTGGTATATTATTCAAAGTGTTTCGCACGGTTTCGGTTCACTCTTTCACTTCTTTTTCGTTATGGCTTTTCATCGTCTGGTCTCTCTTTATTCTTCTTTTCACTTCAGTTCAGACATTGAGTCTCTTCAGCTGCATTCCACAAATCCGGGCGCAATTCCAATGTTGTTTATAGCCTAAATGATTAAAGACGATAAATCAAATTCCTAAAAGTCGTATGGTCATTGAAAATTTTGAGTTGTTTACATGTTATTTATCATAAACATAGTAAAAGTGAAAAGTAGTAAAACGAATATGCGATAATACCAATATTATAAAGAATAGTTCAATGATTATAATTATAAAAATATATCTCTAAATTACATTGCGCATTATTACTTTTAAACGTTTAAAAATACAAAAATATGACACTTGATATTTACGCTTTATTCATATGTTGGTGATGTGTAAATTATACGATTTTTTTTCAATTTGTTTTGCTTCTCCTATGAGGCGTTATTTGCGCGAAAAGGTAAGAGGTGGTAATAAATAATAATATATGTATAATAAATAAATACACACTAAAATAAATATTTTTAATTTTTTATTAAAAATTTTTTATCATTAGTAAGTATTTATTTATTATATATTATTATTTATTGCAACTTCTTACCTTTTCGTGTTTCTATTTTCTCATCACTGTTTGTAACTTGCGTTGCCGATTTTGAAATAATCAACAATCATAACGAACAAAGATGTATATATTATAACTGCAATGCGCCCGACTAACTATGTTCGATATCTCGAGATATTGACATGTCCAGGCATTACTGCCAGTCAGTGTATGTATGAAGAAAAGCTGGACACGGACGAAAAACTTTTATGACTTTTAATCAGACGAACGGCCGGGTCGAATGCCGTGATGTGAGTTCATTTGCGCTAATGAAATCAGTGTTATCTCTCCCCGTGGTCCGTATTGCACAACTGCTATTCCGCGCAGAACTGTATTATAAACCGTAATGGCTGTTGTCCAAGTGCTCCAAAGGCTCGTAAGTCTGCAGTGGAAAGAGAAAGAGAAAGAGAAAGAGAGAGAGAGAGAGAGAGAAAGAGAGAAAGAGAGAAAAGAAAAATAACTATGTATGGAGTATATTTGTGTTTCTATGTCTAATAATGCTATACGTCAACAATGTTACTTTATTAAAAATGCGCTGTTAATGCTGCGATTTTGTGATTTTAAAGAGCATGATATGAGAATAATTTTATTATGGTTTATTGAGATTGTTTCCAATCTATTGTGTTGATGTTAATATTCTATTGTTAATATGATGATTGCTGCAAATAATGATTGCTATATAGAAAAAGATTTTTATACGATCTGATTTCTCTCGTCTTAAATTTGTTTTATTTTGTTGTAAAATAACATGCTTACGATTCAAAAATTCGTGTTATCGTTGACATAGATAACTTACTCGATATTCCGACGTATCATCTGTACTCCCTTACGGAAATCCCTGACAGTATCGCGGCGGGATAACTCACGCGCTTACGTGACTGCGGACGGTGAATTAACGGCGAAGCGATTTCGCGGCATTATATCGCCGGCTACTTGGCAAATGGAGACGGCATTATATCTCGCGGCACGTGCTGCTTGGTAATCAGGCGAAGTACCTGGCTGCATGGCGGAATATTGCAGGGTTTCAGGTTCGGGTCCACTATTTTCCGCGTCGCGCCATCCGTCCGCGTATGGCATGCTACCAAGTATTATCATGCTCGCTTCCGTCGTCGATTTTGCAGACGACGCTCTTTAATAATATCCTGTCTGGTTGCCTACTCGCGAACAAAGCGAACATTTTCACTTTTTGACCGGCGATTAATGTCGTGTATTCCCCGCGCATAAGCATTTCAATTTAAACGGTTCGGCACACCTGAGCCTTGAACCTTACGAAAATGTCACAACGCGTGAAAGGGAAGAGATAAGATATATTTCACTGTCGGACCATATTTCATTTTCAGCCTTTAAATCATTCGGCGAGTGATTTTGCTTGCAAGAATGGCATTCAGCTAAATTAATCACTTGACGAAAAACTAGTTCGTAATAAAAAAAAAGATAAATTAAGATATAAATTACAGAATTTAAATTTCGCTATTCTTCGCTATTGAATAGAAATTGAATAGATATTGAATAGAAATTGTGAAATACTAGCAAATGTCAAAATCTTAATCCTGTAACATTATGCAAATTAAAAAGGAAATCTTGAGTTTTTCTAATCTAGGAATTTTTATTTTCTTTAAGAATCTTCATGATTTCGATATTATTCCTTGCTTTTACATGTAATGCCCGAAGACTAACATACCTGTATGTAATTCTTATTTTGATAAACAAATTTTCATTAAATACGATAGTTGGTTCATAAAATATAATATTTTCTTTGTTTTACATTTGTGTTTATATTATGTCTGATCTACGCGCATGATCTACTGTATCTACACCTATTATAATGCGTACCGTATTTTTGTATTCATCAAACGTAGGGAATTTAAAAGAAAATACAAAAATAAAAATCTACGAGACGAGGATGCGGTATTTCTATTCCATCGATGAATTAAAAACCGTCTTTAGAAAGCGTAGTTTTCCCACAGAATAACCCGTATAAAAGAGATCCCGGTAATAATAGGTTACCGTCAGGACTCGCTTCTCTAGCCACATCTATTCAACCTGTCATTCGCGTTTTGCGGTCGCTATTGTGATTTGCAATGGTAACCCTTCGCACATCCTGTCTATTGTCGCGAAAACGCTCGCACTCCTATAGGTAGGTGCTTCCTCCTTTTCTGCATGTTCCCTATTTTCCCCGCTTCTTTGCACTTGTTATGAAATTCTTTATCTGTTTCTTCACACTCTTCTCCATTAGTCACTATATTTTGCACAACCGTAAAACACATGCAAGCACTTTATTATACAATAAACAATTCTATTTGTAATAATCATATACCTCTATTTTTCTCCGAAGAAAAATCATTTGAAACTTTTTTGAAAAGCAAATACATCTTAGCAGGCACTTTAGGTAAATTATAAATTTTTATTTCATTTGATTGTCTTATTTAAAAGATTATTAGTAAAGCGAAAAGTATAAGATTCCAAAGATTCGATGTTTTTTTCTCTATTCCCCTTTGGAAGTCTTAAGAAAATAATAATGTATCGTAAACACAATATGTAGAGCAAGTGAACCATGTAAGTAATAGTTATCCCAGGTCAGTCCCATGAGCAATCAGAACGGAACAAATTGGGACGAGAGCAATTATCAAGTCCCGCAGGGTGGTTGTACATTGTGTAGCAGGCGACATATGGTTGACGGTTCGTTACTATTTTGTGCACAACTTGCTTAAATACCGTGAAACTTTTTCGTCGTTCGCAATGAAGGCAGGAAAGGGTGGAAGGAAGGAAGCTAGTGTGGAACGTATACGTATAAGTAGCATGTAAAACCGTCTCTCTATTCCTTTGCTACTTCCTTCGTGCGGATGTCTGATTGTAGGTTCCGGAATATATCAATTGTACTTCTTTTTGGTTAGAGACTTCTCGACTTCCGCTCGTACATTGAAATTCGCTCAAGACATGCAATACAATTTTTCTTTAACGTCGGGTAGGAATGTGGTAGCCTCAATAATGTTTATATGCGAAAAAAATTAGTCAATTGTAATTACGAAATTAGTATAATTTTGTATAGGTATTATTTAATGGTCAACCATCATGTCGCAAATTATATTTTTCGTGTAAAGGCAAGTTCCCAGTACGGAGGGATAGGTTGACGGAATAATTTAGAGCTACGGCAACTATGCACATGTGTTAACTTCGACAATCTGGAAAGTGGTTAAGCATTAAAGCCGAAATTCCCGGCTAACCGTGCACCAGGACGACGGACAGTAACGTCGACGACGCCTCGAGGCGGTGCAGTTGCAGGCAGCGAGCTGCAGTGAGATAGGCTAACGTCATAGGCCGTCCCTAGGGTGCAACTATGCCTTTGGCTTTGATGTTACCCACGGTTACGTCACGTGATCGTCCGCTATATCGCAGTTAATGACCGGGGCCGTATAGGAACGTGGCATTATCGAAGGGAGTTTAAAGGGACCTGGGGAGAGAGAGAGAGAGAGAGAGAGGGAGAGAGAAAGGGGGGCAGATGAAGGGGGTAGCAAGGCGAGTAGATCCACGGGTGCATCCGACGAGGCGGAAGTCCCGGACAGACTCCGGATGCTTCGTGGCGCCTAGCTAGTGGTGGCTAGCGAGACACATTCGCGCTGCACCAACGCATCACGCAAATGCAATTATCCGCGACGATTCAACCGCTCGCGTCTGCGAACGACGCCGCAGCAGGTTTAGATCGCGTTCTGGATGGTAGACGCTGCGCGATGAGGCGACAGAGAGAATCACGCATAAATTGTAAGATCAAGGACTAGCTGTAGAAATTTCCCGTACACGTCGATTAAATAGACAAGAAAATTCATAAGCGTAAGAAATATATACTGTTTTCATGTTAATATTAATTAATTTATTTTTAGGTAACATTTTACTTTATTTTTCATTTATCTGTATATTTATTTTTTACAATATTGATATTCGAGCATATTTCTTAAACTTTCATTGATAGTATTTTTATATTCTTATAAAATGGGTACAAATTAAAGTTATGTTTGCATTTTTTGTAGTATCTTGTTTTGCTCAGTTTTTTACTTCACGATAGCATACTAATCGCGGTCGTCTGTAACAAAAATTTATGCGCAATATCGTTTTTGTTACATATATCACAAATAGCATGAATATTTATGTATGAATACATAATAGTTATATAAAGTCATGATTTTTCGCTGCTGCTTAGTTTTGTTTGGACAACCGTAGGAGAAACATTTCTAAAGTAAAATTATGGCTCAATTAGAATCTGATCATTATATTTCGGAAATGATGGATAGTAAGTTTTAAATATATATATGTATATGTATATCGGTAAAATTTTAAAGATTTAAAAATTAAAAAAAATACTACATTGTTTTTCTCCAAAATTATATTACGTTAATTTATGTTTCATTTCATAGATTTCACAGATGCACGAGTATTGCAATGGCCATTGGTATCGTCGCCGCTACTAATTCCTTTTATATCGTTTGCCTATCTATATCTCATCTATTTTGCTGGTCCGCAATTTATGAAAAACAGAAAACCGTACTCACTGAAAACGTTTATACAGTGTTACAATTTGTTTCAAATTATAGTAAATTTTTGGCTAGTGTTTGAAATGATGACGTACGGTAAACCTTTTACTGCCGTATGGAGATATTGCGACTCATTCGATAAAATTTACGATCATGGCGGTGAAAAGGTATGTTAAATTTTTAAATTGTCAAAATAATAAAAGCAGTTTAGATAAAAATTAGTACATTTTTAATTTTTGGGAATTATATATGAAATGTTATCAAAAGTTCTAAGAATTTGTATGCACGAATCGATCGTAATACGAACTTGTACCACTAGTATCTCGAAGAGTGATTGTTTATGAACTAATCTGTTATGATACCTTTTGAGTATACGTATTTCCGAAAATACTTCGTAATAAATAATTGTTACGCTTATGACATACGCAGTAACATCGATAAATTAAATACGCAAATTTTAACATAACACGATGAGATAACAACGATTTCGCACATTTAATTTTCACAAATTTATTTTTCTTATTACAGCAACTTGAACTTCTGTGGTGGACACTATTACTTAAAATTACTGATTTTAGTGAAACCATAGTATTTGTATTGAGGAAGAAAGACCGCCAAATCTCATTTTTACACACGTACCATCATGTGTCCTCAGTTATCTACATGTGGCTGTTGCTCAGATACGTTAGCCACACTTTTGCCATGACTATGTTAGTGCTTAATTGTTCCGTGCACGTGATAATGTATTCTTATTATTTTCTAACCACTTTTGGATCAAGTATGCAACAGAAACTTCTACCGTACAAAAAATGGCTTACTCTTATACAAATGGTAAGTCCTGAATCTAATTTATTGATATACTCGTTGATATTAAATATTGTTTTTTTTAACAGTCACATATCGGATTGATGATACTGATTTCTATTCAAGGGCTGATACCTACTTGCGGTAATATGACTGTGAAATATTTCAGTGTCCTAACAATTTTTAATTGCACTGTGAACTTGTTATTCTTTTCTAATTTTTATTTTTTTTATAATAAATTGAAAACAGTGTAATTGCGAAGTATCTTCATTTTGTTGAATGGCCATTATTGTTAACTCCATCAAATTCATTTTCTTCCTATATATTATATAACATAATAAACGTACATGTATCTATATATGTTGTTATTATTTCACAATTTTCAATTTCCATCACATCTATCATCTATCATCATATCGAAACAGCGTAAGTCAGTCCCATACAGAGTTGCATGGAAATTGAAATATCTTGAAAATTATAAGGTAAACAATTGTCCGATACAATCTCAAGCGTGCACGTGCTGCGCACTCCAGTCTCGTGCATTCCCGTCTTATCGGCCAGGTGGTAGTATCTCACGGGCGCGCCTTAAGTGCTAATTTCGCGAGCGTCACATTTCCCACGTTTGACACGGTGAATCCTCGGGAGATTCCGCGCGTCCACGTCGATGTCTACACGCGCAGCGGCGTACATAATTCTGGATTTAGTGTCGCGTTAGGCCGTCTGAGTTTGAGGATCCTACTCCCCCGAGTGGCGCGAGATACCGCATGGCCGGCCGTGCAGCCGTGATTTGTGGACGTCAATACGGGGGTTATGCGTGACGTATCTCACCGATCATAATTACATCCTGTTACTGGAGAGATCCCTGCGCCACGGGCTTCTCCTTCCTCCTTCCTTCCTTCCTTCCATCCGTCCGCTCGTATAGCTCGTACCGCACAACCGTCCTCTCTATATCTACAATGACATCCTCCAGAACTTTCTGATTTATCGATTCTGTAGAGGAACAGCTCAATCTTTCGCCGCCTCGTTGACAAAGCGTCGCGAATTTATTCGACGAAATTATATCTTCTTCGCCGTCCAACAGTTTTCGATCGTAAATTAATTTCTAATTATGCGTGATCGATATCGTTTGTATGAGTTAAATAAGGATCGATTTTAAGACGATTTTATCGTGCGTATTGAAAAAGGGTTACAAAGATATTTTTATGGATTTGCATCGTAAATAGATACTCTAGGCTCACTTTATGTTTATTATCCAGATCATTGCGAGCTTCCTTTCTTATGGACAGTGATATACGATATTTAAACGGACGCAGTTTAATTCTCATCAACAGCTAGCTGCTTACTTCAAATGTATTTCGACACTTCCAAAAGCTTCTCCTCCTTTCGATGTTCTTTGAGACGGAAGTCATAATCTTACGTGGCTGACAGGTAATAGCCGAACATCATTGTCGCCACCCTTTGGCCTGCGTACACACAGCTTTTGTGCTACTTTTTTATTTTTCTTACCGTCGTGTTTAATAGCGACAACATTGTCAGTAAATCACACCTAGACCTGTGAACCTAGCGTAACTCTGGGCGAGGCTATTAGTATAAATACGGTTATAATGCAGGTCCCAGGGGTTGGAAAGGGTATAAACAGCTACTAAATCAAGACCTGCGAGACCCTCCGGCAGCAGGGGTCTGCCACCGACTCGAAATCAGGGCGAACGTTTAGCGCCTCGCATTAGCGAGCGAGTCTTTTCTAATCGGCCGTTTTTGCCCGCCTGCTGTTCTTGCAGGTGGTCGTGTCGCGTTGACATCGCTATATGTGTTAATATTAAATGAATTGCGCAAATTTACTTTGATAAAAATGAAGATAAAGAAACACGCGATCAAAATTTGCAAGTTACATTGAAAACAATGATAATACGTGTTCTATTTATCTACCTTTACTGTAAAGGTAAGAATAAAAAAGTAAAAATGAATACGTGTAACATTCTCATTAAAAATCATTTCTATGCAAAAAGCGACATGTTTGCCAACACGATAAAATAATTTTCTCTTTATTTCTTTTTTTAACACCAAAATATAATTTGTATTAAAATAACGCATTAGAATTTACGATTCCATGATAAAAACGCGAACTTTCTTTGCTTTACTTTTTAGATAAACATTGCCTAAAGCTTCATCTCAAGATTTCCACATTCTTTCAAGTGATATATCGTATCTTTCCTGATCCTATAAAATAAAATGATTGAAATTAAAAAAAAATATCGGCCCACTGATCATGGTAACTGAAAAGATTGCGGGGCAGACGACAGGAGAGACCGCGAGCCCAACTTGTGCGAGTCTCTCACGTAACATCGAGGACGTACCTCTGCCGAATTAATCCGCCATTAATATCCGCGCGCGCCGAGGCGGAAGAGCCGGTCGAGTGTGTAAAGCTTCTCTCTAAACAAGCGGTTCTAACAAATGGCGAGACCGTCTATGTCCGAGTCTCTCCCGGCATGGCGCTCCTAATGCCGCGGCCATGTATGCATACGACCGGACGGTGATTAATGCCGGCGTGGAGGGTCAAGATCCTCGTCGATTAATCAAATTAAGGGTGGAAGCGCGAGATAAAACTCGCGCCGCTGGAAAAGTCCGGCGGTGCGGCCGATGAGAAATCGTCACCGTCCGATATTGCCGGTGCGACCGTTGAAAGAGGGACGTCCGGAGGAAAGGAGGGGCCCCGAGTAGAATCGCGCTCGAGTGTTGAAAAATGACGGGCATGACTTATCTGTATCGAGAATTGCGCTTGACGGCCGTTTGGGAAGAGGCGTGACCACTGGCCCTTCGAGCTCCGATACATTTTGAGCCGAGAGAAAACTGGACGCTCTGGTCTCGGTAGCAGAAGGTAGAAGGGGCTTAAGATCTCTCAGGTGTAAACGGAAATGTGAAATATAGTCCTGATATGATCTACCCAAGTTAGCCTGTCTGTTCATCGTTCTCCAAGTTGCTTCATCGCTCGTTCATCGCTTCAGCCGTGCGAACGAGGGACGGGTAAACGTGTCTGATGAGAATCAAATACGGCACCTACGCGTAACTGAATTTACGGGTCGTCGGGCGTTCTCCCGGCACCGCAGACGCACGCTATAGAATATAGATGGACCTCTTTCAGCGTCCGGCAGCGCGTCCCGCGATTACGCGGCGGGATCGGCGGGTCCCTCGAAACGATCAGTTAAGTCCCGCGCACGAATTCATATCTCGCGCATCGTTTGTCTCGAACAGAAGCTCGCAGGCATTCGTCGGGGACGTTTGAAGCGATGAGCTGCGGAGCGAGAGAAAGAGGGAGGGTTCGCCCGAGTTCAGAGGGCGATCGTCGTGTGTGTACGAAGGTGCGGGACGAGGCGGGAGGAACGGGAGGGTGAAAGAGAACGAGAGAGAGAGAGAGAGAGGCAGCCTCGTATTCGCAAACACGCAAATTTCAAAAGGCACTCGACTATGTGATGTCGCGGCGGGCATGAGCGACGGGGCTCTCCGACGACGTATGCAAATACAGATCGAGCATGATAAATTGCTCTTGTCAAGCCACCCGGTATTTCGCACGAGCCTATAGAAACCCGTTTATCGTCGAGGTACGGATTCCGCATATAATCTCGCCGACGGTTGAAGCAGCACCACGACGTGTCACGTCGCGCATCGCGACGGACGAAACTTTCGCGTGCGTTTAGTCGGCGCCGCCGACGACGCCGACGACGCCGACGACGATGACGCCGCGACAGAGTGCGACCCGGCTCTATACCTCCGACGTCGTTATCGTTCACCGCCGCCACCGCTGCGAATTTTAATGGAATAGTTGCGTTGTCGCCGCCGAACGATACCGCGGCTCGCGATTTGTCACGCCGGCAGAAACGCAGACGATCGTCTCGTCCTTCTCCGCGAGCACTCCAGCAAAGTTCTGACGCGGAATTAGATGATATCGTACATGTTGAAAATTCCGCTCTTCTTTCGTACGTCTTCCCTTTCAATGAATTGATTCTTGGGATTTTAAGAAAAAGATTGAGAAATTGATGACATGATTTACTTAACTCGAATAGAAAGTATTGCGAGATTAGATTTTAATTAGTTTTTCCAACATTCTCATTGGTGACCAGCAAATTCTATTTCTAGTTTGCGTGAGAGTTGATATTCCAGCTAGCTAATAGCAGAGTCGGCAGCTGAGGTCTAGGGGGCTGGCGATATTACCTTCCCCATTATTGCACCGAACTGTCAACAATGTCGCTGCACGAGCTTAAAAAGGCTCGTGACGTTCTTCCGGAGGAGAGGATCAGTCTTTATTTCTACCGGTCGCGAAAGAAAGCTCGCCAGTACTCGATTTAGGTGTAGATTCCGCGTCTAAATCGTTTCATTACAAGATTTCGTAGGGGGTCTCGGCGCATCTGCATTAAACGCAGCCCGAAACCGGTTCGCCAGCCTCGTATCAACCTACTAAGCGTTTCTTTTTCTCCACGTCGATTTATTGCTCGTCACGTCGTGAAAGATGTCGTCGACGAGCTCGCCACGGTTTGAGAATTGTTTTCGATGGTACGGCGAATATTACGATAATAACCGGTTCTCGCGATTGTCTCAACGGATTAAATATACATTAGTTTTTTATCATGTATGTACATTTATTTTAATAATTATTAATACTCTAATCTCAATCAGACCTTTACGCCTGTCGCATAAGTATCGGCAACAATTAGCATTAGTGTCGCATAGAGACACTTTAAGCTGCTAATTAACCCCCGATGCGATTATTTCCACGCGAAAAGCTGTTTCTTTTTTTTTCTTTCGTCAGAGGTTTTGTTCCATATTTTTCGACGTATTAAATGCATTAATGCTTTCAGTACATGGGCTTATATAACCGTTTCAGTTTGACGCATACACGCGTGATTATCGCGCATTAGGGTAGTAAATAAAACGCTCGCTAATGGAACATCGTAATTCCGTGCGCGAGCATTTCGCTTTCTCTGAAATATATTGCCGTCGCTCAGTACGACGTGTATCAGGAATTCCAATTATCCGTGTATTTTGGGTCATATGAGCACGGTCTCGTCTGTCTGTACCTAAAAATTAGATATCCCTTTTAACGTAAGGCATGTAATCAATTCACAATTATTCAGATATTTCCATTTTAACTTCTTTACACAATTATCTTTGTGCGCGTCGGCCGACAATATTAAAATTTGAAAAAATGCACAATGCTCGGTATCGTACGTTTGTAGTAATAACGTAGCATTCAAATCTACCGGATGTACCCCGTTGCCCTCGCATATTGCATTCCGTCGAAAGGTGTTCTTCATTCAGTATCAATCATGTAGAAGCGGAGGACGTGTATGCGGAATATTAGATTCGCGTTTCCTTTCGCGACGAGCAGGATCGCCGCCGTGTCACGTCTCGAAGGGCCATCGCGGTGGGAAGTTTGAAATGTGAGTCGGAACGAAAGCGAATGTAGTCGATTCGAGAAGTGATTCGTCGGGGGCACCCACATGCGCCCACGCCACGCCTTCGAACCCGGTCCCACTCCTATTTCCACCCAATCCACTCTGCCTCTTTTCCTTTGACCAGGCTGCTTTTCATGTCGCCCCGAAGAGAGTTCTCGTTTCGAAGCGTCCCGTTTTCGAAAAGCGCCGTTCCGCGTTCAATGCGGCCGCTTTAGAGGGATGAAAAGGATCTCGGTCGGCTCGCTGGCAACACACTCGTGCACGCACATATGCACACACGTTAACGACCGGTCATCTGGTCGGACAAACAACCTCGACTCGAGAGATTAGGATGGTAGTGATATCGAACTCTCAATTCTATTGGTTCCGCACATAACTATTTTAAAATAAATCGACCGGAGGAAATATCATGACCCGAGAAAAAATTTGTGCATTCACACAGCATTTTTTATTAATTTTTTAAGGGTGCAAAATTTATTAATAATAATGTGACGACTAATATACGAAATTCGCTCAAGATATTTGTGGACACAGAATTTTCTGTGATATCTCTATTATCACGCGATGACGATATCGGCGAATACACCTGTTCGTTTCTCAGAGGGTTCGAATTAAAATCAGAGCGATTGATAAGACCCACTTCAACTGGGGCATATTCATCGAGGACTTTACGTCGATGATCGAGACGATTATAATCGCGATTAGATAATGAAATATTAGTACGCGGGGATGGAAATATGAAATACTGATACGGATATCTTTCTCGTTTAATAAAATTTGTTCTCAGACATTTGCATCTCAGAACGGCGCGCCGTTCATTATCCAATTTGACTTCCACATTTTATCCAGGCGTTATATTCAGATCTTGAAACAAAACGAGTTCCACCTTGTTCGCCGTTAATACGTGACCTGCGTTGGAAATGCAGCTAAAATAAATAATACCGTAACGACGTTGGACACTGCGCGTCCCGCCTCGCATTCAGATTTCAAGGAGAGAATAATTACCTCGCGCCCGCTAACGCATCGTGCCGCTGCACGGAAGCGTCGTGCCGCTTTCTTCGTCCCGGCAGAAGCGTATGTACCATTGAATAATGCAGCCAGCAACGAGCGCGATTCCGCGCACGCACGTGACGCACCAACTGCGGTGAAACGCGCGCGCGCGCGCTTTTTTTACGTCGCATCGCGCACAGGGAGAGTAGTGCATTCACCGGGAGGGCGCAATATCTGGAGGACCGCGTTTTACCGTCCCTCCCTTCATTCGCCCCTTTTCCGCTCTTCATCCCTCTGCCTCTATTTCCCTCCCCGCCGGGCGCACGGGTCGTTGACCTGACCTGGTGAAACACATACGGGGGTCCTTACGCGGACTCTGAACCGTACGCAGCGTTCAGATGAGAGGATTTTACAGAGACTCCTTTGCGATGGAAAGGGGTAGGCGGTAGCGAACGGCCGGATGAAAATATGAAAGCGCCAAGGGAGAAAAGAGAAGGAGAGGGAGAGTGAGAAGGAGAGAAGTCGCGCATTCACATGCGAGAGGGTCACATGTGCATTACACTGTCTTTCTCCCTCTTTTCTTATTCGAACGGTCTTCCTTCTCTTCTTTCGACATGTGTTCGTCTCGAAACGTCGTTTATTCGCACCGCGGGCGAGCCTCTCTTTCTCCGTTGAATACATTTCTTCCTCTTTCTTCTCGTCGTCTTCTTCCTTTGTCTTCTCCACTCTGGAAGCGTCGTTCATTCGCACCCTGCGCTCTCGGAATATAGGACGTGCGTAAACCTGGCAACGCGAATCACGACGGTGATGTATGTCCCGTACCCAGTGATTTATATGTATAATCGCGCGATAACGCGGCGCGCTGATTAAATTTTTCTCGTCCTGAAACGAAAGGCTCCTCGCTCGTTTGCGATTCCATAACTTCTTATGAGTTTTCATCAGTACGCGCGCGCGCGATTGCAAATAGACGCGGGCCGGAAATTCAATACACGTGCGTTTGCAAAACCGGTATGCAATTTATATGTTCTATTATTCGTAGTCGTGCCGTCGGGCTTTGAACCTTCCTGACATTTCAGGAGGAGACACGAAGAGAAGTGTGCGAATGAATAATTTAATGGCGATCAAATACCCCCGAGGAAGCCAGCTTCGGTCTTCCGAACTAGACTTTATTGAGCTTTACCCTTTGATATTAATTTTTTATCGCCTCACATATGTAGTACGTAAACAAATATTTTATATTTCCATTTTTTGATTTTACAATATACTTTTTCTTTCTCCTGCATTTACAATTAATTGATTGTGAGAAGAGATGAAACTTTCGTGCCTTTTTATATTAAAATATTTCATTTATAGCTGCAATAGAGAAGCGTACGTGTGCGTGTGTGTTTGTATCTTTTATCACTACAACTGCAATTGACAAATGTCAAAGAAAATCAATCAATGTACGATCAGTATTAAAACATAAATGTAAACATTCGTCGTTGAACTTACCGCGACGAATCATCGTGTCAACATTTGCGCGCAGTCGAGCGCATTGACCCGGTCAATCCGGCTGCCACGATGAATGCGAGTAAGTGCAGTCTTATGCAATACGCGCGAGAAAGGGTGGCGTGGCCGATGGTTGGAGAGGTCGGGACGCGTAACGCCGAACCGCGGGTAGGGAAGGAACGAAAGATCGTAGCGTCGAGCGCGCACGGTGGGAAATGCATAATATAGAGAGAGGGAGGATGGGTGTTGTGCATTATGGATACGCCACTATTCACCCCGCTTATTACTTCCTACATACCAGCCCTCTTACCCAGGTACGCACGAACCGCGTACGAGCGCGTATCGTCACACGCACGCGTTTCGTTCTCAAGGAACGCGCTTTAACGGCCGTTCGCGTGCAGCGACTTTGCGGTCAGCCTGCGGAAGAACAGGGAGGAATATAGGGAAAATAAAAAGAAAGAAGAAATGAGTGCCGAAGCAGTTGGAATTTCCTGAATTCGTTCGCCTCATTTTCCTTCTCCTTGCGAATAAGTTGGTAATGGTCTCAGGATTTGTGCGCGACGGCGCTTGCATTTTTTAAAAGCGTATATACGGGTAGCTTAATTGTGAGATACGATAGCCTGATAAATAATAAACCAGCCTTTCTACACGTCGCAGGTCAGCAACCTAAAGGTGACGGCGACGTCGTCGAGGATGGATAGTAGTCAGAGGGATATGTTGAATCACGTTGAGCTGATACTGCCTTCGTGACATTTTTGATTAAGCGAAGCAATTTGTTTTCGAGTGTATGGGGTAATATTATCTTATCCGTTATAAATTTAGTGAACTTATCTTTACCATTTGCGTCATTTAGGTCTTAAAGAAATGATACATACATTTCCTGAAAATTACCATTATCTGTGTAATTATTATTAATAAAATAATTTTTTTAAAAATTTTAATAAACTTATTTTTATCATTTGCGTCACTTATGACTCAAAGAAATGATATATACATTTTCTGAAAATGTTATCTACATAATTATTACTCATTTAATTTTGTGTAAGAGTGCGGAAAATATTTAATTAGAGAATTTTTAAAATTTTATGCGTGTTACTAATACATACTCGGTATATTTATTGACTTGTTGAGAGTTTGCTTGAACAATAAAATTACAAGAACTGTCCTCAACCAACAAACACCTCGAACTATAGTTTTACATCGGCGGGTAGCTCGTCGATTTCGAATTTAACATCACAGCGGGAGATGGAGCGAGCGAGAGGAGAGAAGTCTATGGCGTAGGATTAACAACCGGATAATGAAGTCAGTGTTTCATGCCCTGTGAAATTGCGCTCACTCGGACCGCCATTCGATTCTCGCTTTGATTGCGCTATGGGCGAAAGCA
The DNA here is from genome assembly GCA_011638315.1 of Tetramorium parvispinum. Lineage (NCBI taxonomy): Eukaryota > Metazoa > Arthropoda > Insecta > Hymenoptera > Formicidae > Tetramorium > Tetramorium parvispinum. Next base: position 29,003 of record VBVR01000156.1, on the reverse strand, counting down.
CAATGGCTATAAACCGTCCAGCGTTGAGCACCATCGCTAGTAACCCTCCTTTCCCCCCTTTGTCCGATGGAATTTTCGGGCTCGAGATTTTCCAGATTTTTCAACGCGCTCGTCAACGCTTTGAAATCGCGCGTTAGCCATTTCGCCGAATGCTTCGACGTTCACGACTCCGTTTTGTGAAATTAAAAGCTGAAACGAACGTAGAATTGACCGTTTCGACAGATATTCTATTAATCCCTTACTTTGCATCGAGAGTATAAACGATTTAATATACTTTTATTATAAGTTGTAATAGATTCTTTGTAAGCAAATAAGTATCGCAAGATAAATGAGTTATTTATTTCTTTCGAGAAATGCATTTCGAAGAAAACTTTATAGGAAATACTCTCTTTTTTATCTTGAAATAATATATTAGAAAATATTGTTATAGGAGGATTTAACGGGAAACGCGTGTAAAAGGATGCGTGTAAAAGGATTTGTAGAATTAAGTTATGTCGTTGCATTATTCTATTATAAAAAAATCACTACAAACAAAATATATGATCCGAACGCCGCTGAACATGATAAAATATTTTTTTAATTCTTCAGTTTGGTCGACACTGCATTTTACAGGATTTTTCGCGTCGAATTTTCCCGAGCTTCCTGACGGCCGTCCACGCGCCGCTTTCGAAATGGCATTCGCTATTTCACCCTCGCAAACTTTCACGGTGTATTATCGAGGTAGGCCCTCTCTCTCTCTCTCTTTTCCTCTGTTTTTTTAAATTCTCGCTAACACCATTACCGTGGACGTATACCGACTGTTTTTGCAAGCCGACGCCCGGAAAAGATTTGCCCGACGCTCCCTGCATGCGATCGCATGACGCGCCTGCTCGCTGTCGCATTTAAACACGTAAACGAATTAACTCGAATTTCAATAATCCGTTTAGCCCGCGCCAGGGATTCTCGTCCCCTGGGCTGTTTCGGAAAACTGCTCGACGTATAGAGTAATTTTGTGCACCGTAAACAAAATTATACGGGACATAGCGGTGCACTTTGCGGGAATTCAGCGTATGTCTCTTTTTCTTCTTACAAAAGCTCTCGCAAATGCGAACATCGTTAGAGAAAATTACGTTTGCTGTTTCAATGAGATAAGGATGATCTCTATCACTGTGTTATAATTTAGGATAAGATGAAGATATACAATATCGCGATTCGTACGAAATCTGAATAGTTGCTGACAATTTGCAAACGTAATAGGACAGTGTAGAGATTCGAGTGGTCGCTGCAAGGTGCTGAAAATGTGGTTTCATCATGTCCGCGGGTTCGACGAATCGGGCGGCTGCAATCACGTGGCTTTTACGCCACGGCGTCCCTCGCTGAAAAGCAAATGAGTGGTTGTTGGCTGCAGAGACGATGATGATGATGACGATGGTCATCATTACCGCGGCGTCCCGATACGATGACCCCGCTGCTGCAGTACCGATGATTCACGAACGCTTATTAGCTCCCGGGCACTCTTACCCATTCTCTTTTTCTCCCTTATTATCTCATTCTCTCACCCTTTATATCGCGCTCTCTCTTTCTCTCTCTCTCTTCCTCCCTCGCGCTGCTGTCAATGTGAGATAACGAACGGTGGATTGTCGCGTACGGCAGCCGAATTGCGACTATCACTTTCATGATCTATTATTTACGAAACTTAACTCTATCGGACGTTCGTTAGATGCGGCTTTGAAACCGATGAAATAAACAGGATTAATGTTTTCATCTTTCCTGCGCGGTGTAACCGAATGAAAGTATAAATCAAGCCCCGCACAATCATCATCGTCCACGCCCGACCCTCGGGACACAGTTGAGTAGACGATCAGATCCACGTGCAGAACGATGATGATGATGATGACTATCATTGTAGCTCGCGCTGATGATCTCGTTAGGTTCGCGATGGCTTCCGCCGCAAATGACGCATGCAATACAATGCGATATGATGCTTCGAGGTGGATAACAGCATCAATGGAAATGAAATCGGTTTTTGGAGAAAACTTTTTCACGGTGATCAGTTTGTTCAATTTTTTTATGACGCGACGATAATAAAATATAATAAAGTTTTTATCTTACCGATCATCCTCGAGCCGCTCGACGAATCGATGATCTGGCACGGCGCGGTTTTGATCGCGTCCCTTTCATCTCTCCGGTCGTTCCCGGTCCTCGTCGTGGTGGAATCAATACGGGATGATGAACTGCGTGGATTGAAAGCGATCGCTGGTGTTAACAGCGTTATAACATCCAAGCCTAGGCCGGGATCTCTCTGTATTGCCAGCCGGTGCGGTCATGATGTCCGCGGTATTTTGCACGCTGTGACCCCACGTTGTGAAACCCACCATTTACCTCTATCTATCACGATCATTTGGTGGCCAGAGTCGCGGCGAAAGCCACGGCTGCCGCCGTGGCCACTCGACAGTTTCGATATTCACTCGAACATTTGAGCCACGATATTAAAGTATCTATGATCTATCAGATTCGCTGAATTATGAAAAGTTTTTTTTTCTCGTTCTGTACCATCCACTTCATATTCTTCCTGTTAGCTCAAGTTTTACGAGATTAAATATCTCCAGCATGGTTTGTCGCTATTCTCCATGCATAACGCATATACTCTCCTGGATATCGTTTGATCTACAAGTTTGTTTATCCTGTTACGCGAATAAAGCCGCGTCTGCGATTGGATCCATTGCGTTCACGTTTCCGGTTCAGCGCTTTTTTATTAAAGGAGAGCAAGTAAGTTCTGTTTAAAGATGAAGATAAATACGATGAGAAATGGAGTGTGCCGTTATCGTCGCGCAACTGACGAATGATGTAAGGTTTGACGTTTATTGAGATAAGCATAACGATCATTTGGTGATCGGAGTCGCGGCGAAGGCTACGGCTGCCATCGTGGCTACTCGACAGTTCAATACTCATTTCAGCGTCGGAGTTTCGATATTAAAGTGTCTATGATCTACGCGTCGACCGAATTCGCTAAATTATGAGAAAATTTTTTTTGTTCTATATAACCATCCACTTCGTATCTTTCCTGTTATCTCAAGCTTTCCGAAATCAAATATCCCGAGCATGGTTTGTCGCTGTTCTCCATGCATACACTCTCCTGGATACCGTTTGATCTACAAGCTTGTTTACCCTGTTACGCGAATAAAGCCGCGTCTGCGATTGGATCCACTACGTCCACGTCTCGTTTCCGATTCAGCGCTTTTTTGTTAAGCGAGTATTTTCTTTTTAAAAGGACGAGTGGAAACGCAACGAAAAGTCGAGTGCGCCATTATCCTCGCGCGACTGATGAATGATGAAAGGCTTGACGTTTATTGAGATGAGCATAACGGAATTACGCCCATTAATTGAACGCGTTTTCCAAGTAATATTTACCTTTTTTTTCCGCTCCACGAAGATTGCTGCAGCGCGGACTGCATGGAACTGACATTAAGCGCCGTTTTTTATGGAGCGCCGCAATTAGTCGCACGTTTTATGCTCGCATACTCATCGTGTCGGATCATGATGGTCATTTTTCACGAAGGTCATGAAGAGCGATATAATTGACTTAATGTTTTAGCTTCCCCTTAAAAAAGTATAATTCTCGGGCAAATATCTAAGCTTAAATATATATTTCTCCGCTGAGATAAAATTTCTTCCTATCTTAATTTTCTGTTTCCATGTGAAATTCTGGAAATTGACGCATGCCACTTTTGTATTCACGAACATTATCCGACTTTATTATTAATTCGCCGAGTATTTCTCTGAAAGCAATTTCTACTGAAATTACATCCCTCTTAAATGCCGTGTGGAAATTTTCAGTATTTTCCATCCACGTACCGCGCGAAAATGATAGCAAAGGAATCTGAAGAAATCAGCATTCAAAACGGAATATCGCGGTTTCATTTTCTTTCGATGGTTCAAGCATCGTTGACTTCTGATTTTGCATTTGCAGTGTCGGAACGTGAGATTCTCTCCTGCTTTCCAAGAAATACCAATAAACCTATATTGTTCGCGAATGAAAGTATTATACATGCAAGCCGCAGACGTGCTAGAAACGATGCACTTTTCTTTATCCGGAAAATGCGAAACGTCGTTTCCCCGACTGTCCGTCTGACTCGCCGGAGATAAGGAATTAAAAGTGTGGATTTTACCTGGTTTATTACGAATTAAACGTAATGCCGTCGGCCGTGAAAAAGTGTCCGTCGCTCGTAAATGCAAATAACTGGTGTGTGTAAACACATATGTATGCGCGTGTATAGGTCGGTTGGATTAAGTAATATACGGAACGGAGTAGTGGAGGATTTTACCCTTCTCGACATTCTTTTATGATTTCGAGGGTTTTTTTGTTGTGTGGACGTGTGTGTGTGTGTCTTGCACTGAAATGTTACTCGTTATATCGCGTCACTGTGCTATGTCTCGATTCCGTAATATTATTTCGCGATCGATAATTAATGTAGGGGATGTAAGAAATACGGAATATTTTAGTGGAAAGTTAAACTGAAAAAAATTGTTTAGCAAGCTTTTTCCTAATCTATAATAATATATAATAAAATTACATCAAATTGAAATATTTAATAGAAATAATTAATCGTTATAATTATTTGTTTTATTTAAACTGGGAACTTATTATTCGTGATTTATATTATTTATCGAACGTAAGAGCGGGTGGAATTGCCCCTTTGTTGCCTCCCTGAAATACGTACCGCCATACGCGTGTAAGTACGGGCAATAATGCAGCGATATACCCGGTGTTTAGTACTCGTATTATCGTAGCCCGTGTTTGACCACGGCTTGCAGCCGCGCGGCTATTTGCACTGTACGCATCCGTGTAGATTGCACAGTGGACGGATCGCGATATCGGGGCTGATGTATCGTTAAGATATCGGGCACTATATACCAACGTCGAACGACCGCCACCGTCTATATCCAGTAACGACTTCGAACGAGCGATTTTCGGCGAGAACTCGCGCGGGCTTTATGGACAAGCGAATCGCAGAGGGTGGAATTGGCCGAGATAACGGTAGGCTTCAGGTGAATCCCAAATGCCTGATCGTGCCCGAATCGAAAACTCGATAAATTCAAACACGCGCGATATATAATAACGTGAATATCGAGCCTCGGCATAAAGTTGCTCTTAAAAAAAAAATGTGCGCTTTCAAATTATTCGCTTAACGAGTAGATTGAATCGTCGCAATGCAATTGGATATGTATACGAGAGCGGTGTTCAATTTGAGTTGCACGCGCATAAAATGCTACCGCTGTCAGTGTACGAGAGACATGAAGTGCGGTAAAAAACGATATTTGAAAACGTCATACATACGAACGGCAACGATTCGGCTCGCTGCGGCGAATTTCCGTGTCGGTGTGAATAACGAGAAACTCCATGAAAGACCGCGCTGTGACGTTACGCCAGCATCACAAGTGGATACGCTAAAATCTCACCCCCTCCCGACATTCGATCTCGTCGCGGATTGGAAATGTCATTATGAAAAATATGGCCGACGGCGAAATTTCAGTTGTATCGCGAATATGATTTTACAGTGCTTTATTACGCGGGCCCGGTAGCGCGGTCGCGTACAAATTGCCCGGGTGATCTTCAAAAACCGGGAAATTTTTACGTAGCTGTCGCGATCGTTGATTGCCACCAGCGAGGGCACCCCGGACTGACGGGCAGTCGGACCGCGGGAACGGGAGGGGTGGGTTGTTTGGGAAGCAGGGATGCTTTTAAAAGTGGCCGCCCGAAAAAAAGGCCGTTCGCGCTCCGGCGGACGTGTATACGCCTCGCATGCGCAGCCGAGATACGAGGCCTCTTTACGAGCAATATCTAATGGATTGCATCAGGCGAGCCCAAACGTTAAATTTGACGTTCACGATTATTGCAGCCCTCCGGGGAGGTTTGCGCGGGGGTGCCGGGATAGGACGATGTTCGACGTTAATTTTATAATCCTGGCGAAAAAGTTACGACCCGGTAGTAGCCCGAGTGATCCTTTTTCTCTCTCTCCCGTTTCACGTCGGCCGCCGCCCCGGCAGCATCCGTTGTACTTCTGTTTTTCATTTCGAATTTTTCTTTGCCGTAATAATTCCTCCTTCCGTTTACGGGCGAGTTTAATCTCTCGCTGTGTGTCTGTGATATTTTATGCATTTTGTGCGCATTTACCATTCTCTCTCTCTCTCTCTCTCTCTCTCTCTCTTCGATATAACAAAATTCATTTTAATTATGCGAAACAGAAAAACAGTTTCAGAAATGCTGGTCCATTATTGCATAATTAATTAACGAAATTCTTTTGGAGGTGAATTAAAAAGAGCGTAGTTGCTAGAACGGAACATACTCGTCTATTTAAATTTCATTCCATTAACAGTACACAGAGCGGCTAAATTTTTCTGTTCTTTCTTTGCTTTAATTTTCGTTGCTTCCGCCTCTTTGTTTCTCACTTTAGAAATCGACCCTTTTCCTTTTCTGCCTTACAAATTGCTCCAACGTCGCGTACCTAAGAAAAGGGTTACTCGGTAAGCGGCTTACTGTTGCCACTCCAACAACCAATGGTCGTTAAGTTTAGTCAACTTGCACTTTAACGACGCCTTTTTTACTCTTTTACACATTAAGAAAGTTGCACCGGCTATGAAGAAATGCATTCGAAAGCGAGGAGTGTCGCATAAAGTTTAAAGCCTTTCGCACCGAACTTTATTTTTCACAGCGAGAGCAGTTTCTCTTTCGACTTATTTTCGAATTGCATGTCTCCTCGAATTCTGCCCTATTCAACATCGTGTGTATTAATTATGTGAGAAAATAGTTTGATATAATTAATTCAACTGCCTTTCTATATTTTCGTACTGTTTTTAAATTTTTTACGGTGAGCGAGATATATTTTAATTTTCATCACGAATCCTATTCATGGAAAGCTCGATTGGTCTGATCTTTTCTCTTCTTTATGTTGGAAAAGGACGTATTCGCGCCGTAATGAGAAAACCTTTCAAGTCAAGGAGACTGCACGTTATCTATAATGCATGGCCGCTCGCTTGTCATCGCGACATTACGCGTATCCTCGTTATGCATCTGCGCGAAGGCGCCCGCGTTCTGCGAATCAATCCGACGTATAATCAGTACAGAGCGGACAAAGCGGACGCGACGTGGAGATAGGCCGGAAATGATGGTCCCAAAGAGAAAGAATTTTCACCCTATCCTCCGTCCTACGTCGTACGCCGGAATGGAACGCACAATGCATCGCGTAATGCAAATCGTAGCTGGATCCGGTGGCGACGTGTCGACTGTTATATAATAAAGGTGCATCTAAGCAATAACTCAGAACAATCACATCGAAGATACATTCGCATTATTTTACACACGTGGTGTCATGGCGCACAAAATGGAGTAAGACAAAGTAATCTGCGAATATTTGAGAATTTTATGCGGGGATCTATCATATATGCATTATAAGCAGAATATCCCAAATTAATCTAATCATGAAAGGACCTTATCCGAAAGGACATTTGGTTATTTTGGAGTACTACATATGAAATATGTATCTTTTTTTTTTAATTTAGATTCGATTTAATTTAGATCGACATACATCGAATATTGATAAAAATATATAGAATACCGCGTTAGATGCACGAATGGAGCATAACGATGATTCTCGTCCTCGCGATTCGTATCCGCATTATGCTCGGTCTTTCCCCAGTTGAAGAATAATGTCCTGGTTGTAATTACGCGGGATGAAAGTGCGCGTCTCGCGCGCGTAAGCTACGTGCACGCATGCACAGTTCCTTTCTCGTCTCGACGATGCATTATGCGTGCGTTCTACCGCAATCTCTTATGTTTTCTGTGCCCATTCTGTGCCACGTGAGCTTTGTGGCTTATCAACGTCGCGGATATAAAGATATTTCCTTTGATATTTCGATATCCCGGATAGAGTATTTATTCGAGAGTTCGTTGAGAAAATATTTGGGTCAATTTTTTACTTTTCGATTAATAAAGAATATTAACAATTTGTAATATTTCCTTTATTTTTGAATGTGTAACATTATCATATCTTATGTTCAAAATAAAAATCTATTTTGTGGACAGTAGCACGAAGTTTTAAGGAAGTGCAAGAGCAGCGATAAACTTTTATTTGCCTCATACCCGAAACTCCGATTAGTCCAGTAAACGATAACGATTCTTCTTACGTAATATTTTTAGAAACTGTGGTGAACTCGATGAGCACTTTATCCCAAACGGCACCAGTGGTACAATAGGTTTGAATAGGTTTGTGATGACATCCGTGCAAAAAGCCGCCCATTCACGAGTCGACTTTGATTGCGGCAACGTCACGAAGAAGCGCGAATTTGCCGTTCTCATTCTGACCCAGTTCAATTTCGTGTTTGCCGACGCAGTACTTCCGTAATACTCTCTATGCCCGACGAATATAATTTACCTTTAGTGGAAAAGTTTAAACGGGCTTTCTTTGGCGTGCCCGGCGGAAAGCTCGTAGCTCGGCTGCTCGCATTTAAACGGAGGTCGTTGGCCCGAACATTTCCGCGGGTTTGATAGCACTGCCAGTTGCTGTTTATCATCATCTTGATATCTCATATACGTCAAGAGAGAGAGAGAGATTCTTGTAATTTAATCGCATGACTGCATTTTTATCTTTTTAAATACGTAATATTTTTTACTTTAATATAAAACAGACAAGAAATAGAATTTGATGCTGTATTGCGTTTTAATTCAGAATCAATTTATGTAGTTTTATCCGAAAAATTAAATCTGCGAAAACTCTAATATAAAATATGTATAAAAATTTTATATTTTATATAAAATATGAGCCAGAAATGGAGATATTCGAGATGAAAAAAGATCAAGTTTTATTACTTTCCCCAAAATTTCACTATGCTCCATGCGAAGTCTATTTGCAAACAACCTCTTCTCTCGAAGTCGAGAAGGATCGATCAGGTACGAATAATGCCGATTTGACAGAACGTTATCGTGACAGAAAATTTGCCGTTCGTATCAGGATTCAACGACTCAATCCCTCGTCTTTAAACTCAGGACATTGCCCCGAACACGTCAAGGGGTTTGGTACCACTGGCATAGATGCATAAATGCACGACACGCACGCACGCATGCAAGCATCGCGCGCGCATACACACACGTGCATTTGGAGATGCGTAGCGTGCGTGTGCACGCGCAAGACGCGCGTACCTCCAGTACATGCAAATAAATATGCCATGCGAGGGAATGGGGTGCAAGGAGAGGACGGAGAGTGAAGAGGGGAGCGTGGATCTACCAACGGGGTGCAACAATAAGCCCTCAGTAGTTGCCATGGTAACACCATCAATCCCTTAGCAACAGCTTGAGATCTTAAAGCCGAGGTTTCGCCGCGCTTTGTGCGATCATTTAATGACGGTGGTGTCCGGGAGAAATCCGGGATCATGATGGATTTTCCCCGCGCGAAAATGGCGACTGGTATAGGGTAGCGTAATCAAACCAGGCAAACCGCCTTCGGAAAGGATGAAAACTTTGACGTGCGAGAAATTTTCAAGATATTACAAATAAATCAAAGATCATTAACGGATCTATATTAGATTTTTACTATCGTCACAAATACGAATTTTTTAAGATCGTTCTATATTTTTAAATAAACTCAAGTTTCATTTTCGAAACTTTCTACTAGATGCATATATTTATTTCAATATAATTGCACTCAGATCTTATAATTAATAAAGTAACGGACATGTAATAATTTTAATTAACGATTATATCGTTCATTTGTTTTATAAAAATGCAATAAGTTCAATATTAAATAGAAAAGAATTATAAAATGCTGAGATTACCAAGTTTAAATCTAATCTAATAATAGATAGCCATATGGCTAACATTCATTATTTTGCATCGTAAATTGTCAACTGCAGCAGGAAATAAATATATGCAGTCGGCGATTTCTACTCTAGACTGATTGCCTCAAATAGAGGCAGGAAATTGTTAATTGAACCGCCTTTCTTTAACAAGTCTAGTTTTTCATCAACGCTGGAGGATAGGGATGAGAAATGAGAAAGTGATGATGCGGATCATCAAGATGGCCTTTGCCTATAGGATAAAATTCTTCTCCGATTTCCTCGGAATTCATTACACAAACTACGGAGTGACAGGCAATTAATTCGGAGTAACGTGACACACGATACTTCCAGGCGTTGTATCCTCGTATAACAATTGAACATATTTTATTTTGCAATCGCATAAATGCTATTCATCACATGCGTTGGAAATCGTCCTTAATTGCTTTCCTTTCGTTTCCCCAATTACAGTTCGCAACTTCTCGACGCTACCAGTCTCCTCTGTGAGCCGCCGCCATCCGCTCAGCAGCCACTCAACGTTCTTTCATTAATTTCTACCTGCTGTAATTCCGCCAGCTCGTTTCCTGCGCGGACTAAATAATAAAACGAAGGCTGCGGACGTACGGCCAAAGTCGTGACTAACTAAAAAGTCCGATGCCGTCATGGCAGCGCACGTCAAGCCGACTGCCGAGGGTGAGAAGCCGGCGACTGGTGGAGGATCGTCCTTTTTATCGTTCTCGTCTTCCGCCGTCTTCCTTCGCGGAGATCACTATTTTTTTTTTCCTCACAGCCACGCCGCGCGCACTTTCAGTTCTCCGTTCTATCTCTACTCCGTTCCGGTTCTACCTCGCTGATTCACTCGTTAGTGTAATTGCATATTTAACGCCCAAAATTTCAGTCCGAACTCGTGTTTTTTCGCCGGAATTCCCGCGCGAGAAGAGGATCCGCTCTTTCATTGCCGGCGCACCGGATGCGGCTCGCTCTATCAGATCCAGTTTGATCCAACCGCTCTTACGAAGCCAACGAAATTCTTGGTTAATTAGATCGTATTCAGCGGAGCGTGTATGTTTCAGACAGTCCGTAATATCAAATCCGTTTCGATTACCTTCTGGTAGTGATTTCCATATTTCAGCGGAAATAGTAAAACATTTCGTTCTATGTATGTTTCGTCTTATTTTTACTAATATTTTATATACATATATATAATTATTAAATAAGTGTATGTAATAAGTATAATATTTTAAATATAATAAAATTCGGATTATAGCGCGCAAAATTTATGTATGTTAAATATATATATGAACGTTTTACAAATATTTGTAAGCGAGGAATCGTAAGCCGATAAATTGATTGATTTATTTCCACTAATTGATTTGCACATGATCGAGCATTCGCTGGGACAAGAATGTTTCAAAATACGAAGGGCGCAAGTGTTCATTCCGAATACCGTGAATACATCTACATGCAGATTGATTGATTTCTATGCGTTACAGGCATCACCCGCAATCCTGTAAATTGATTCTTAATTAACTGTCAAGCACTGGACACTTGAATCGGCATGTCTCGTGAATTGTATTGACGTAACGCAAATATATTCCACATATAAAATCAAGAATAGTTGTACCGTTTTAAATATATATAGAATAAATAAACCAAATGTATATGTAGAAAAAGACTATAATTTGTTATTATAATTTATATATTTTTATTTTATCGCTTTTATAAATTATTTCAAAATTCAATGTAGTTTATGATTAGACTTTTAATTAAATTTTTACTAAATAATTGATCTGAATTAAAGGGCATTTAAAATTTAATTAAAATTAAATGCAGTTAAAAATAAATATTAGATTTTAATTCTGAATTATATTTGACGCGATACCTTTAATTATGTTAACGAAAGTCCGATGTAATCTTTGTGATTAAATAAAACAGCGATAAAATGATTCCGTTACACACACACACACACAAACGCGATGCTTTTTACTAATTGCAAACAAGATATTTGAAAAAAGAATAAAGATCTCACAGAATGCGAAGTAAACATGGTAAGTGGATGAAGATACGCGTACTTAACAACTTTATTTTCTGGAAGATGAAACGGAAAGCGTGTTGAAGCTATCTAACACATGGGCCGACGGAACGCAAAGAAAAGGGAAAAAAGGAAGAAGAAAAGCGGGAGAAAGAGAGGAAAACGACGTCGCGGATATCTTTATTCTCGTCGAGTCCGATATTTATGGCGAGGATGCGTCTCGACGAAGTGCCGCCGGGCATCGGCGCAACAGGTAAATCGAGTGATCAAGCGTCGTTAAAAGAAATCGGCACCATCCGGGGATGATGACGTCACGCGGATATGATTACATTACTGTTATCGATCGGCTTGGTGGCCGATCACCTTCCGTATTAAAGCTGCCTTTGGCACGCTGCGCTATTCTAGACGCGCGATCCGCTCGAACGCATCGCAAGCGAAGAAAATCAACGTGAGCTGCATCCACATAATGATATATATAATAGAATTTTATCAGTAACGTGTGAGATCCGAGATTAATCCGATATTAAGTTAATGCGCTTTTTCCGACACGCATCAGCAATTAATTTTTGCAAGACCTGATCAGATGAAATTGCGAATTATGCCGTCAGTGATTGATGGGGATTTATTAATACTTAATGCCGAGTATCGATCGACAGAATCGAATCCTCGGAATGGGAAGGATGGTTCGCGCTGTCCCCAGACTAACCGCCTTCATTTCCATATCGGCGAGCGCTCACCTATCCGCTGTTTTGTCCGCGAGGGTCGTCGTCAGGGGCGCGACTTGGAAATTGGCAGTACGCGTCGTGCACCGTGTCCCGGGCATTGATTAATGGCGCGCCTGTTGCAGCCCCGGTTACAATGCAATTTGCTTTGCGCGCGCGGGCGGTGCAGCGGCGCGGCGGTGGGCGCGCGCTATCCCGGTTCGCGCGCGATAGCGCGCGTCTGCGTCGCGGGACACGCGCGTGTGCGTGTGTGCTCGCAGCGAAGTGACAAAGCCGTGACAAGAGTGACACGGTGACATGGAACGCGCGACAACTAATTAATCATCCTGGCGCGGCCGAACGCGGCGGATCCCTGCCCGCGCGTTGCATCGCCGCTGCAACTCTGCGCAACCGAAGGGTGGCGGTGTACGTGCGTACATGCATGTGTGCAGTACAATGAATGCATCGGCATGCACCTACCTATGCGTCCTTTTGATACCGCCGGGTGTTCGGTGACGCGCGCGTTGCCGCAATTGCGTGCACGGCGAGCTTTGCGTCTTTGTCCGAATTGCGAGCGTCCCATTCTGCTCCGATTCCTTTCTCTCTCCCTTCACCGTGTGTGTGTGTGCGCGCGCGCGCGCGCGCTTCCGCTGGTTACCCCTCGTCTATGTCTTCGTTTCTGTCGGTTCTGTATGTAGCTGCACAGGCCAGGACCTACCGTTCCCTCCCAAATAGCGATCGCCATTCGATTTGCCTATCGGCACTGTTGCAGATACGCGTCGAATCGCGCGTCACGCTCACCGTCGGCGTGCGGTTTCATCAGGGCGGACGTTCCATTCGGTTTCGGTAGAAAGTGCGCGATCGCGCGTGTTGGTTTAGCATTAATTACGGCCGCGGCAAGTGGCCGAGATTAATGGCTGCGGTATGCCGTGTAATATGTAATATCGAGAACACATTTGGCCGGCGTAATGTATTATAAGCGCGTACTCGGCAAGTAGATTACCGTAGTTTCGACGATACACTCCCGCGTTACCGAACGCTAATGGATATTTTTCATTCACTTATCGCGATAAATGGGTTCGTTATGTTTTACGGGCCGCGCTTTTAAACGAGAGTATTAAAGGCCGGGCAGGTGCATCGTTTAAGCGTATTATTATTACAGCGACGCACTGTACAACATTATAAACATTATAAACATTTTATAAACGTGCGGTAATAATTTCATTTGCTTTCGTAATGCCGCATATTTATTACAACGTAGTAACGAGTTAATATTACAAAATAGTCATATAAATAACAAGTTATGCGCATTTCGGATAAGATGTTTCAGAAATGATCCTATTTCGGTAGGTCTCGCATAAGATTGTTATTTTTGTGCGCGTCTCGCGTCGTGAAACATGAAGGAACAAATAAATATAGAAGCAGTCGGGAAATCAGAAAACTCTCTGGTCTGAGAACCGAGCCGAGGATCTTCGGCAATTTCGTTAAACTATTGAAGTCAACTGCACCCTCGAGTGCAACCCTCGCGAGCTACTCATTCCTCCTTCTCTTCGATTCGTTGTCGCACACGCGTCCACCCACATTCGTGCATACCCGTACATACGTGCGAGTTGCAATACACTTCGCGCCGTTATTTTCTCTTTCATCGGTCCTCTCTCTCTCTCTCTTTCTCCCTCCGTTCGTCTTTTTTTGCATTTTCCCGGGCCATTAGCGCCGGAGGAAGACATCAGCTTCCACTCAGTGATTACCGGAGAAGCGAATTTGCATAACACACGAGTCGCGCGCGCGTACCGCCATTTACATTTTATTTTAATCGCGGTAATCGATTGAATCTTCCCCCGCGTCTCCTCAGCTCGCCGGAATGAGGCGGGAGCCCGATCAGCCATCCAGCCAGTCGGGCAATCGGCGACCGAGACGGAGGGGTGTGGTTCGGGCACTTTAAATAAAAATAAAGTGTTGTGTCGTGGGTGCGCACGAACGGACGCATTAGCAATTGGGGTGGAGGCTGCGATATTAGCTTTAACGAGTTGGGAACTTCTCCACTGCCGGAATTCCGTCTGTGCGGCCACGATTTCCAGAGTATTTCAACCGTCCGTTCGGGTGGATGAGCATGCGAGGAAACACGATTGGACATAGTCGCAAGATACATTACGCTGCATTTTTTTTTTCCGAAATGATATCTTTGAAATTACAAATTGGATTCCTCGATAAAAATATCACGTAATTAAAATGATATATCGCCATCTTAAGACCGGCAATTCAACTTCAGACAGAAAGATTGTTCTATCTATGTATGCGAAAAGAATTCATAAGTTTCTCGCAAAATCGTTCCATCGTAGACCTCGCTCCCCGGCGAAAAGGACGAGCTTTACTTATGGAATAGCTTTACTTACTATTTGTGCATTACGGGAATTGGACGTTGTCGACGCCGGTGTCGGTTCGCACATTGCCTACGGAAACCCCGAAGTATCGTCGCTGGGGAGGCGCACCACGACCTTTGAGCGACCCCGAAGTACCCGGCCGTCGTCGCCGCAAAATTCATGTATTTTCTGGATAATAATTTCGTCGGATGCGCGCTTCCCTCTTCTATTACCGGCCACAAATTACAGTGGGTGCACGGCCGGCAGTAGTTTTGATATACGGGTCCATACTCCTCCGCGATCAAGCGCGATTTATATGGTGCAACAATAACGTTTGCCCTCCGCATTGGAGTCTACCCGTGTATTTCACTGACGACAGTTTTACTGTGGCGACGTAACGGGAGTGAAAACGTTGATGCGTGCACGAAGCGAGCATGTACATAATTGCCACGAGTTTACGCGGTCGTCTTACATCACGCATTCATTATGCAAACGTATGTACACATCACTGACCGTAATAAATTATCTCTCTTACGTTACGTCAAGTTTTTCACATGAGGAAAAGTGTTTGCGATTAGGCGTTAATTGAAATTGATTTGCGGAATTAATGCGTTTCATTTATAAGTGGCTCTTTCCTAATTTTCATTATTTAAATTTATTTGTAAATATATAAACTAAAAAATATGCGGCATACTTTTAAGAAATAAAATTTTAAAATATAGATTAGATAATAAATTTAAAATAGATAAAAAATAGCTCCTGAAATATTCAACATAATGTCTCATTCATCGCTTTGTTTCATTAAATATTAATGAAAAATACTCACAATCAGTGTCAACACGCATGTAAGAATAGAATTAATGATGCAGAAGCTCATTTCCGTTAATGTTCCGCCAGGATAGAATAAAGCATTTATTCAGACCGTAACAATAGAGTATCAAGAGACAGACGTGAACGCTGTTCCAAAAGGTATCCATTTCGAGACGGGCCGCGTGCATTGTTCTAACGCATTTCGATATTAATCGTAATTGAAGCATTTAATGCCCGGTAGCGTCGATATTCCAATAATTCAACCTCCCCTTCTGTCACGGGGTGTAATGGTGTGAGGTGCAAGGGTTCCCGTTCGATTCCCGTGGGATCTGGTCCTTCTCGGTTCTGCGGCAATGCATCACTCTGTCCGCAGCCCCGTAACTCACCGCGCGACTCACGGCTCGTCCACACGCACACGCACACACGTCGGACACGTATGGTCAATAAATACACACGCATACACGCACAGGGCGCGCACACAGTCGGCAACTAGGTGTGTGTGCGTGTGTGTTTACACACGCGGCATAGCGATGGAAAGACGGGGTCGAACAGATATATGGCCCAAAGTGAACGACGTATCTAATCTAACCCTTCTGGACAAGATACTCCGTGATGGCCGAGGGGGTTGACCGACCATGCGTTAACCATAGCCCTTGGGCAACGAAGTGTAATCTAAAATTACAAGAATCCACGGTAGGTCCACGGGCTACCATTTGTCACGCGCCACGACAATTGTTATCGACAGTATCGCCCGCGAAAAATATACACATACGTGTACATATATGTATCGCGAGAAGTATCGCTTTCCATTGACGCTATCAGCGTCCGATGTAATCCCGGGAATACCCGACCTGTTAGTTACTCGACAGTTCAATCTGTCAGCTTTGGACAAAATTCGTGGTAACTCTTGGTCAGAATAAAACTCTACGACGCAGTAGCATTTAAATATATTATCCCTCCCACTTTTTCTGCCGCAGGCGAGCCTTACATTCTTAAAAAAAAGTTAAGCAGAATAAAGCAGAAAATCGAGGATATAGAGGAAGAATCTATTCATCCCTGTCAGGGTGCGCAGTAGAGCGTGAGAGGAATCGAAGCTACGTCTTCAAAAGTTTAGCCTCTTCGTATTTTTCTTCTGTTCGTCATCCCCACAGTGGGTCTCTGTAGGAGCGAAAACCATTAGGCCTGACACAATTGCACCGCGGGTGTCCTCTCGGACTAACGTGAAGAGAAGGGGCGGGCGTGGAGACGAAAAGTTCCAATAATCTCTCGACCGAGAGATGCTTTTTCTTATCCATTATCGGGGCTGGAGACTCGGCGAAAAGTGAAATGATAACCGCCAACTAGAATAATGATCTGAAATGGGCGTGACCAGCGTAGATGGCATCAGCGAGATAGTGCCCGCATCGTGGCATCTGCTACGTCCACTTTTGTCACGGCGCGGCCGTAGGAGCGAGCGACGAGATGCAGATTCGACCGATAAAAATGATTGAAATGCCGTGCGTGTCGGCGCGTGAACGCGTGTGAACGCACCGTGCAACGATTCGCAGCTAGCCGGCCGGAGGGGAGAGGGCTCGTTCGGGATGCGAGGCTGATGCGAAAAAAGCGTCGTCGCGATCTCTCCCACCCGCTGCGTCGTCGCACTCTCGGTATGAATGGCTCTCCGGCACTGACCTAGCCAAGGGAGACCGCCGCCAGGTCGCCGCGCTCTTCCGGAAGACTTGCTATCTCCGGAAAATCATCGCGCCCGTATCGTGAAATTATGCCACGGCGTAATAGCGTACGCTAATGAGCGTACGCGTGGCCCTGGAACACGAGTGCGGCATATGTTCGAGGTGAGGAGGGGAGAGAGGGACACTATGTGAGACGCGCTTCGAATGAAAGTAGCATAAATATCAATTTTGCATGCAGCATATAAACAAGAATGTAATATAGATTAATATTTTTCATGAAATACAAGCCATTATTAAATGAACTTGAAAAATCGAGAAAAAGATGTATGTAACAATGGTGAAAAGCTATCAATATTTTTTCCCAACATTACTATTAAATTAAATAGAAAACCGTATAGAATGCTAAAAAGTAGTATTTTTTTTTATAAAATGCAAGTCATGGTCATTATATAAACTTGAAAAATCAGAGAAAAAAATGTGTTGCCGTAGGCAACAATGGGATACCTTGAATGAATGCTAATGTCTTCTTTTGAACGAGTTATCTCTTTCCGCAGCATTTAAATACTATTAAATTAAAGAAAATAGTATAAAGTAGCAAGGAATAAAAGTTTTTTTGTAAAATGCAAACGATAGTTTTAAAAATAAATCGTGTAGAAGATATAACTGGAAGTAATAAAAATATAAAAGAGCAATCTTGAATGCTAATATCTTTCTTTTTCATTTAAGCGTATTCAGATGCTATTAAATGAAGGGGAGCAATATAGGAGACTAAATTACAAAAAGAAATAATTTTCCAAAATCCGTTACGGGCTGCACGTTACATTGGCCGTAACGTAACTCACCTTGATGACTTCCACCTTCAATTTAGAACGACTTCAATATAGTCTCCCCTATGACGATTAACCGTATCGGCTATGGGAGCAAGACCAGTTCGAGAATAACAGGCGATTCAATTTTCGCTGTTCGCCGCATACGCGTCTCGCGCCGGGGTAACTTCCTGTAATTAATTATATCGACGGCGTACGGGGGGGACTCTACCACGGTCGGAAACGGTCCGGCAATATGTCCGTGACATGATTTTCATAGCGTATCGCAGTCGCACTCGAGTTGCAGTCAAGTCGAGGACTCGAGCCTGGCGCAGGAAGTGGTGCCGCATTAGTCACAGGCCATTTTGCCACCAGGCGTGACGGGCGCGCTCTTTTATTTTCCAGCGTTAATTCGTGCCGCCCTTACGGCGTGTCATCCGCGTGCGTCCCGCTTTTTCCCGCGCATTTTAAAATCCCGCCCGAGCCCCGCGTGACTCGCGGCCACGTGGCGACATAGGGGTGCATCATAATGCATACTAGTCGTCGACGTCCTTGTCGTCGTCGCGCCTCGATCTCATCCTGCTCCTTGTCGTCAACCCAGTTGCATACATAATTAATGCTGTCTATTAACAGAACTCACTAATGGATCTAACGGCGCGTAAGCGGTTCGATTTTTACGTGCGGGTGAATACGAAGACAGTCGGGATGATGATGATAAATATTGATGAACATTCGCCGAGTTATAGATATTATCGGTAACGGGTGAGGCAACGCGTAGCGAGATGCCGGCTTGATCGATAATTAATTCGTCGTAACGTTAAATAAGATGACTATGCACCAAGTGACAAATTATTTCTGCCGAGAGGTACCGCGTGCCGAAGCACTGCGATGTTTACGAGATAATATTAAGTAGCCGGGCAGATCATGTATGTAGGACAAGCTTAGATTGCTGCAATGATTTGTTTCAATTAAGCGCGTAATAAAACTGGTAGGGATAATTGCACCTATGGAGTAGATAAGGCTGCCTGGCTGCGTAACGCCTCGTTCTGCACGTCACAGGATTTGTTGCGCGTAGCCACTAAATATAAAGCTCATAAATACATCTTATCATCACCATAATTGTCATCTATTAAACTGATTGAAATATAACGACGTATATAGCGTCATAAATTTTACGAATGATGGAAAGAATTGCGGATTATTGGCGGATCGCTGTATGTGTAAATTCGCGAGCCAGTGATCGGACGCGATCAGTAATTAAAAGAATTACGCTATCATTATTTTTATTTACACAGCCGATCCACTCCATATGCGCCAAACAGGCAACAACAAATTCCGCTAACGAGGCGAGCCGCGCTCAAATATTTACGAGAGTGGCAGTACAAAGGCAGTGTCGCGATACGAGAAGCCGGAAAAAAGGGGTGCGCCATCACCGTGGGGCGCGGTATCGCCGCGATGATCAAAATGATCGAAAGGTGGTGAGCGAGCCAGCGAAGTCGGTCGAGGCAGGGAGGGGTAAAGCGAGTATCGCGAGAGCGCAGGGGCGAAACCGTAAGCAAAGTGAATCTCATTAGTCGTGCCCCGTTGCATGCCGGCAACAGAGGCGCGCAATGGAGACGAGAGGGGGGCGAGGGAAGGACTCACTTTGATGTCAAACGAGGTGCCCCGGGGCCGCTGCCTCGTAGCACGCGCCGTTATTGTTATTACGAGCCGGGGTCGCTTCTAATTATCAAGAAGGAACCGGAAGTCGCAGCCTGCGACACCGCCGAGGCTTTGCAGGCACTGTGAACGGTGGGAGAAGCCGACTGGGACGATTCTGCCGCGCGTCGCGAGATGACAGACGTACCCCACCAGAACATGCCACCTGTGTTTCTCCGATAAACGCGTTTACCGGGCATATGATGGATTTTCGGCTCGAGCTAATAGGACAGATATCGGGATGGATGTGAATTACGCGTTCTCCCCGCACACGATTTTCACGGATTCTGAATCACTGATTAGCACGACGAAATAAAAGCGTAACGTTGATGTCAATAAAACTGATTGACTGTATTAAATCATAAATTATAGAAAGTTACCGCAAAGAAATTTAAGTGCATAAATTTCAACATAGTTTATAGACATTCCTGTTTTTTGCTAATTATTTTTAACATGTTTGCATTTTATTGACACGGTGGTTAACATACTTTCTATTCTATAATATTAAATTGCTATGCAAATGTTAATAAGGTAGTAGCTAAAATTTTTTTCACTCGCTTTCTAAGATCTAAAATGCAAAGGAAACGCTCTGACACATAAACGATGGATTTATTATCGTTATTATTATTTTCTTTCAAACTATTATCCCTGCATTTAATAGATATTTTCACATGTGTTGCAAATAGATTTCGCGAAGAAAATTTCATGCAAAAATCCTCTTTTATTTTAGTACTCACCGAGATTCGCGACGCTGCGTCTTCCTCCGATTCCCGATCTGATTGCAAGTTAATCGCACATAGACAGCGACACGGAGCATAAATCCTTGGAACGTATGTCACATTGATTGCACATCCGCTTCCGTCATCGGTGCCACGGCTGCGCGCTATTATAAAATCGGCCCTACGAAAGAAACAGTAATATTTATTGCCGGCTTCCGTTCAATTAGGGGTTGACACAGGGTGAGAAGGGGTCGACCTCCACCAAGCTCCCGCTTGTCGATGCTTTCGAAATCTATGTTTCCACCCTCTACCCCTCTCCTCTCCCCTGTCCATCTCTCACTTTGGAGGGGTGCTCGAATTTATACATTGTTCGCCCCGTTCTTCCGATTCGGGACGACACTCACGAAACGGCTCGAGAGGCTTTTTTTCTTTCCTTCGCGATATGGGGGAGAGAAAGGGGAAAGTAGACAGGGTGCAATGTAGCAAGGGGGTTTGTAAATAACCACTTTTACAGTGGCGGACATGTAACATGACAGAATTGAAATTTATTTGCGAACCAGCTGCATTTTAAAAAGGTGCAACATAGATGTGATTCTCAAATAGCTGTAAACGAAAACGTGATATATTTATCTTGATTGAAAATATGATGATAATAAAATTCATTTTGTCTCATATTTGTACCGTTTTGTTCTCTCATCTTTTCGTTTTTAAAATTATTTACAATAGCCAATTTTTAATTTGGATGGTCGACCTGTACGTTCAATAGAGGCGAAGATTCCGTGAAGGTCCCATGGTGTAATGGTTAGCACTCTGGACTTTGAATCCAGCGATCCGAGTTCAAATCTCGGTGGGACCTAAAGACGAAATTTTTTTTTAGCCACTATTTTTGTACAGGTCACCATCTATTTTGTATGGTTTTGTAGATTTTTATATTTATTTTTATATTTATATTTTTATACCGCGTAATTATTTAAAACATACAATCAGTTGTACGTTGAATAAATTCATTGTAAGTGGATTGAGACTTTGTTGATACATCATTAAAACGTTAAAGAGATTTCATTATACATGTATACGGCCGATAATCGTGTGTCCATGTGACGATTGCGAAAGAGTTCGATCGTCCACCGAAGTCGCTTAATCAGCGATTACGCAACAGCGCGGCTGGATTCTATAACGCGGTCGTCCGTTTATCGTCTACGCATAATCGTCGTGCGATACGCGCTCACGGAGCGCCGCGTTATCGCATTGTCGCGCCTCGCTCGATTTTGCGCTGTCCATCAGACCTCTTATCTCTCCCGAATCACCGCTGGACGCACCCGGGTGACTTTTATTACCTATCGTTTCGAGCTCGTCTGTTTTTTCGTGTCGAAGTTACGGTGCAGTGATATCGTGGCAATCGGAAAAAAAAGAACGAGGAAGCGTTTGCAGCGTTGCTCGGAGAAATACGATCCGCGGCTGGTATACCATCCGCCCGCTTACGGACTCGATGTAGGGTAGATTTCGATAATTCCGGATTTACTTCGCGGCCGTATCGCGAGCGCAGCGAAGCCTCTAAAAATACCGCATGCCACCGCGTGTAAACTCGCTATGCAAATTCACCATTTAAATTTACCGACGTAAATTTGTCGATCGGATCTTCCGCGAGGAATTTGCTGCCTCTGTTAAAAAAAGAACTCTACGAAACGATTTTACGCGGACGAACCGTTCGCATCAAAGATGCATTCGTGCCGGGTTATCGTAATCTCTGTCGGGCAAGTGTCCACGGCGCGTGTATCTACTGACCATTTCGCAGCGTGCATAAAGAGCGGCTTTACGATCCTGCCGAGACGGCGTATAGTCAGGTGGGCGGACATCACACACGCGTGTGCATCCGCATTCGCTCCGCAGGTGGCTGCTTCTTTATGTATACAGGGTGTCCTAGGAAATCTGTAATGATTCATTTCAAAGTCGAAATGTAGCACGTGGCCGAAAGTTTCTTAACTCTTTATTCTTCATAGATTCGTTTAATTAGATTCTTTTTAACTCTCCTTTCGCTGAAAAATATCATCTCGCCAGAATCGTGGATTTCGTGGGACACTCTGTATTACGTGTACACGTCACGGAAAATATACAGAACGCTCGTCATTGTATCGGACATTAGTGGCGAGGGGCGATGGCAATGAGAAGCGTGCGCGAATCGCGACTGTGAGGATAAGTGGTGCGAAGGGGGTGTCGGACTATCCATTTTAAATGCGGATACGATACACTTTTTTTCTCCCGTCTAGCTTTTTTCCGCCTGTTTTGTAAACACATGGAGGTAGGTTTAATGGTGCGCGTTTATGCCGCCTCACGTACTTGCCCGTCATCGCCCGGTTGCACAAACGTTTCTGCTACCAAATCTGCTACTTGCTCCTCGCGCTGATTAATTGAGATAGCATGTGATTATTTGTCAGTTGTGGTGGTGGGTTTGATCGGATTAAATAAATTATTTATGCATGTTTATAATATACAATAACAAAATTGAATACATTTTTGAAAAATATCACCTATTGTAATTTTTTAATAACTTGAGAATATTATTTATCATTTCTTAAAGAAATTATTAAAATTATAAGATGATAAAACATCTCTCCCCTCTTCTACAAATACTTTTATTTATTTCATTTTTGCATATAGGAAAAATTAAGAAACGTATTATTTTTATTCTTTATTATTTTTAATTTCTTTATATTTCCAAAATTTCCTAATTCTGTAGAAATATTTTGTATAATTTAGCATTTATTTGGAAAGTATACATAAAACCAATGATAAACACAATGAGTCTGCTGGTTTGAAACAATTTCTTTTAAAAATCTATACCTTCTTACTATATAATCAGTTTCTTTAGATCTACAGGTGTTAAATAGATTGATCATATTCCAGTAACTCGTTATTTGATAATCACGGTGCTCCCAATCAGAAGTAAATGACACGAATAAGTAATCGGCGTTCATTAATCTCGGCGGATCCTCGTTTGGTGAACCAGATTCCCGCAGCGCCGTCGTATAGCGGGTTCAACATAGGCGGCGGCAGACGACGGCGACATTTTCCTACGATCGTTACCGGAAGTTCATCAAGATGTGACAACGCTACCGTGAAACTCCCGCGCGCTCGTAAAATACTTTCCCAATTTAAATTTGAGCGCGACGATCCCCGGGAACTTTCCGGTTAACGAGCGGAACCCCGTAACTCAGACAGGCGATAAAATACTCCCCGTAATGATGGAACGTGTAATCGAGAATCACACGAGCTTTTATTCTGATATCCCGCTAACCGGAGATGCACTTTCGAAGAGATTCCGTCACGAAGTTGAATCCATCGTTCCCCGATGAAATGTCGACTGATCGTTCTTTCGAAAATTTGAAAGTTACTTGTTCAGCAGCTTTTTCAATTTATGATTTTAGACATCTTTGATTCACTTCGAGAAGACTAGAAGAGTAGGAACTGCGTTTAAATTTTTCAAACGCCATCGATCGCTACTGTCTCGGCAACGAAGCTCTGGTTTAAACTCGCGTACGATATAAAACACGATCATTTCGAGTTTAAATTAATAATCCCGAAGTCAAAGTGGCTGCTTATCGCGGCGATAGGTGGTTCAAAAGTTTTAAATCTCGATACTGCTAGCGTAACGTGGTAGGTAGTACGCGGGAATAAAAGTTACGTAGCAGTAAATTAAGAAGATTTATGCATCCTTCCGCGACGCCGGATTTATCGCGCTTTAGACTCTCCCGCAGTAGAGCTTAACTGATCGACAATGTCGAGCTTACTTGGCGAATATGTCGTATCCGCCGTATACTGGTATATACTTTCGAAAGGTTTCGTATAATCGTCCTCGGAACTTGTAAAGTCTGCCTTATCCGCAAGATAATATACGGATTGTCGTATAGTTTTCCGTCGTTCCAAGGAAAGACAGAAAGACAGAGAACGGTATTAAATAGCTATCAGATATCGTAGAAATCGTGAATGAGAGATTGGATTAACGGTAATGGGATTTAGCAATGAGATGGTACTGGATTATACGATTATTATGGAATGTTAGTTACGATCTCTCAGTTGTTATGGGCATCGCAATGACATGTCATGAACCAAAGCGGAAATCAAATTTGGAACGCGTTCAAAATTGATCACATTAAAAATTCACGCTCTACTCTGCGAAATTTATTCTCTGCTTTTATGACAGTTATCGCAGCATAAATGCATGGTTAAACCATTCTTATCCATGAGATAATATCGATTAATTTTCTATCATTCTAAAGGAGAATGAGACAAGAGGACAAAGCACGTTATTAAACTCGTCGATATTCATAAATAAGAAGATTGAAATAAAGCGATTATAATATTGAAATTAACAGAAGATAAAACTAGATTCTATCGATTATTATATGATTATTATAGAATATTTTCGACATTATGAACTTAATTGTGACACTATCGGATGACGCGTCACGAAACGTAAAAGCGGCAATCGAGCTTGGAACATGTTCAAATTTAATTACATTAAAAGCTTTCGCTATTCTCCATGAAATTTATTTTCTATATTTCTCGAGTCTTCTGTTCTTTATGGTTTCAAATTTCGTTGTACACTGCGATATGCTAATGTAAACGATCTCAAACATTCCATTATCTGAATCATAATGTACGTCTACGTACTTTGAAGAGCGCTTATAACCGTCTTCGCAGCTAAATGGCTGTAAAGCTATCCGACTCCCTGTGTTCTTATCCGCGAGATAATACGTCGCTGGCCATCCTAGCGGTGGATTACCGTCAGGCTTTCTCTCTACAAATTCAAGCGGGAAAGACGGCGCACGCGACGGCAAACGGGGGCGAAAGGACATTAAGTAGCAAGCCGATTGGATAACAAACATTTTATCGCGTTTAATTTTGAGAGTGAGCGCCTCCACGACGTTAAACTTTAACAGCTTCTTTGGCAATAAATAATATTATGCACGCGAACGGGGAAGAGCCTGCGGGTAAGCGAGCCGCGGGGCAATTAAATAAAATGTGATACCGTTCGAGTTATGACGGGAATCTTTATAGCTTATGGCCGCGGCGTAATTCCTTAAATCCGGGAGGTATAAAGTAACTTCGCCGTTTATACGTCCGTTTATACACAAAACGCGTATTCGACTTCTTGCACGTTGTCTCGAGGCGATTCTATCGATCGCACTGAAATAAGAACTTTAGAATATGCTCTTTACGAAATCTCGAAGGGGTTGCTTCGTAAGAATAAACCAAAATACTGAGATCTAAAGTTGGCGTCCCAAAATGCGAATTTTTACAAAATTAATATAACATTTGAGTCTCCACAATTTATCTATAAATAATCATTTTTTGTTCATCTTGCCAAAAAAATTAAAAACAAAAAAATTTTATCATCAACGAGAAAAAATAATTTTACGCTTTCAAAGTGTTGCGACTGCAATGGCACTTATTTCGTATAATCTCGACGCCGAGAAACTTCGCGTAAATCCAATGGGGCAGGTATCTTCTTCAACCAATTTCCCCGTAAAACCTCGATATCTAAGATTTACGCGCGTCGCGTCAATTACAAGGTGTTTTATTACAGCTACCGGAATGCAACGCGGCACGATGCGGCTCAACTCCCTTTGCGATCTCGCGACACACCCTCGAAATATTTTACGTCGTAAAAATGTTATTAGGCTTCGAGCGAGAGGAAAGTGGCATAGCGAGGATCGATGTTTAAATAAGATGAGAAATTCTCTCTTTTTATACGCCCAAAACGTGCGTCGCGTAAAAACGCCCCGCTTCGTAAAAAGAATTTCTCGAAGATACGTACCGGAAATGGTGTACTTCCTTGCATCGGATGATCACTGAGAGATGCCCGTATACACAATGGTCTGGCACTTCACTCGTGTGTACAATGTCGCGACTTAACTGCTCCCTAAAAATTGTTTGTCTGCGATGCGACGCTTTAAAGACGCGGCTTATACGATCCATTCTGGCGCCGCTTTTAACCGGTCTATCTCCCGCTGGTTGTTGTCATTGTTTAAAGATGGACTTTAAAGCATGGGATATTGCACGGTGATAAAGCTGTCCACGCCGAAGCGAAGATACGCGCGTGTCCTTAAAAAATAGAACGTTTCCGTTGCCATTTCCTTAAATAACTTAAGCTTCCTTTTAAATAATTCAAGGGCTACTTCGGAATTTACGAGATCTAAATTTTGTCTTTAGCAAGCTGCTGAGGTATTGCATTCGTTCGAATTTAAATGCCCTAAATGTACTTATTTGATATTCCATGTACTTGTATTTGCAACAAAAATAATCGGGATATTTCTGAATAAATTCTTAATCAATATTGCTCGGTAACGAGGTCAAGCCTTAAATGGCGTTCGTGAAATAAGGGGAAACGTAAAGAAATCTGCTGCTCTTGCAAGAGCAGCGCACAACGGCTTACATAATTCTTGGCGCCTTCTACGACGGGGGGAACCGACTCGAGATTTTCCCGACGTCGTGAAAACTATCTCGTGAACCGGGAACACGTTTCTCTCCGCGAATCCCTCATTAAACATTCGTCTCTCATTAAACCAGAGTGCGATCTAGGTCCTTAATTCGGCGATGAGGAGTAATTAAGCGACGTGGAGGAAAGGCGCGGGCGGTAAGGCACTTTGTTTCGCCGTAAACCGAGTTTAATGACTTCATGTAAAAATACCCCATCGGTTTTACGATGGCCCACCTCCTCCCACAGGGTCTTCGTTTTCCTCCTGGGGACGTCTCCTACGTCTACAGCCATAATTTTATAGTTTTATGTAAACTGTATCGGGCCATCAAGCACGGACGTCTATGACGCTTTGATGGTGATTGGCGTGCATGATGAGATATATAGATCCTCTAGAAGCCAGTGTTTCCCAAACGAAGAGGAAGGAATACCTGAAAGCACATGCTTTGTTAAAAGAATCTTCAGAAGAGATACAGACAAATAAAATGTAATTATTAAAATTATTATCGTATATAACTTTTACTTTGTTATCTACATGAGTTTAAAAACTTTGCTTGAAATGATTTTAGGATATCTGTTTATCATATAGATTTTTAATCCCGAATTGCATTCATATTTTCTCTCTTAATTAAGAGAAAGAGAGAGTAAACGCATAAAAATATTATCTTTATTTTTTTTTAAGAAGAATCAGAAGTGTTTATAAATGAAGTTTATGAAATGCTATTCTCCGAATATAAAAGTTTCAGATTGTTGAGTTATGTTTTCCGCATAAACGCCTTGATATGTAATTTTTCGCTACTTCAAAGCTGCACTATTAATAAGTGATAACTGTATCATGACATGGTGTAACACCAGATAGAAATTAGTAGAGAGAGAGAGAGAGAGAGAGGTACCATATTTCTCTCTATCACACTATTTTCTTTTTTCATTTTTCTTTTTCTGTCTTATTACATGTACATACATGTTCGATAATAAATGATCAATATAATGCAATAAACATTGTTCGTGTAGCATTTCATTTTTATTTCTATTGTATAAATACCTCGTTATGAATTAAGTATTAAGATTTAATTGTTGCCGCTTTTTCGCGATGCTGATTGGTTATTTCGTTTGGCTCACTACGTGCTGCGAGAGTAGCTATCAGCGCAGAGATGTGTGTATTGTAACAGTTTTGATAGCTCAGGTTATCAAAAAAAGATTAAAACATTAAAATATTTTTAAAATTTTAAGTAAATCTTTACGAAAATTGTGATTTAACAATGAAAAAATTTTTTGTTATTTACTATTCTACAAATCTTAATAATATATTTTATACATTGTTATATTATAAAAGAAGAAATATTAATTTTATTATTAAAAGAATTTTTTTACATTGTTCGGTCATAATTATTTTACATTTAAATAATTAACAATACGTATTTGTAATTTTTTATACTTCATGTAATATATAAAGTAAATTCAATAATGAGGGAAGTATCGTTTTGAGCACGTTCCTCCTCAAGCCTTCGATAGCTCAGTTGGTAGAGCGGTGGACTGTAGTTGGCAAGACCCGATGCGGACATCCATAGGTCGCTGGTTCGAATCCGGCTCGAAGGAGTTTTTTTTTAATTTTTTTTAAACGTTATTATTTAACCATATGATTAATTTATTTATGTATTTTAAACTTAAATATTAATATAAATATGATAACTAAATAAAAATGAATACTCCTGTAATATACTAGTATGTAGGTACAAATATGTAAGGCTCCATTAACATTTCGAATAAAATTAATTAAAGTGTCCGCTTCTTAAAAAAGGCATGTTATTTATTCTCGCAATATCTCGAAGTGTATTGTTGCCTCTTTTCCGCGATGCTGATTGGTTTTCTTGCTTGGCTCACTTCGTAGTGAGTATAGCTATCAGCGCTGAAATGTGTAATAG